>JAVJGJ010000062.1:44651517-44697788 GCA_035590215.1 Microhierax caerulescens
CAAAACTTCAGTTTTGCTAGCTATAAGCATTCAAGTCTCACTGTACATCATTCATATGGCTGATGATTTCTATCTACCTTATTCTGATAAGGAAATACAAAATATTGGTGCTAAGTAAAGAGATATTACGTATCTATATTCTGATTCAGAGTCAGCTGAGAAAAAAGTGGACCCCCTGATTCCAGATTCTGAATGCTCTTATAACTGTTAATTGCTAGACTATGATCTACTCCCTTTCATATGACTTAAAAGCAAATGCCACGGAAATGCACATTCACAAACATTGTTCAAATTACGGATTAAGAAAAGAGTGTAAGTTTTACCTTAAAGCTATGCAGTTTAGAAATCAGCATTTAGTCCATATATTTGTGTGATTATATCACTCCCCAGACGGCAGTCTACTTCAATACGCTTACATAGGAAGAGACCTTTTGTGGTGCTCCAGCAGCACAGCAGATTCTCCAAATCTGGGTAAAGATGGCATTCAACATGTAAACCTTTGACTAACTTAATTTTCTAGTGTAAATCAGTTCCAATAAACTTTGGTGGAAGAGTTCTATACTATGAAATTCAATTAATTTAAGTTACAGTTTCACAAGAATATATCAATTTTGATAACACTGATTCCTAACACTTCTTAACGGTATGAACCAATGTTATGTGTTGGTTCAACAGTACATACATCATTTGCTCCTTTTCACATGTAATCAGCATACAGAAGCCTACACTAAACAATTTCACATTACGAAAATGAAATAGTACCACCTAACTCAAGACAGCATTTCCAGTGCTGCTATAGATCTAAGACTTCTGGAAAAGTGGAACATAGAATACTCTTTAGCACTACTATAGCTGTCTATTTAAGAAGTCTTGATGGTATGTATTTCTGGGACCTGGTTTTTGAGCAGAAAGGTCATGCTTACGAGTCAGCAGGTAGCAGGACCCGCATCTGTTAATATGAGATTATGAGACCTGCCATACTAGATTGGAATAAAGATCTATCTTATCCAGCATAGCCACAGTGGCATATGTTGTTGAAAAAGAATACAGAAAACAGGGCAGATCAGACTAGTCTTTTGGATACAGCCACCAACCTTCCAGCAAGCCACAGACTGAGGGCTGCAAACACTGCAAATTGGTAGTTTGTTAACAGCAGCCTCACCATGTTGGTGATCTAGTTCAGGATTGTTACTGAAATATACAAATTAAGATTTCATCCTAGGAGACAGTAATTCTTGCTTAGAGTTAAAAAGAAATAAATCAAATAATCGTATATTTAACATGTAGATTCAAAGTAACTTAAGGATTCATAAAAAAGCTTTGAGTAGGGAACTTAATTTCCAATTATTACAGAGACAATTTATGCCCACCAAGAGCCACAGACTCACCAAGTGAATACTTAAGTGGAGCAATTCTTTCCTTCTTATTCTAATCCCAGTCCAGAGAACCTAAACTGACCAGCAAGCCAACAGTGAGGGGGAAACAAAGGTGCAGAGAGGTGAACTGATTTGCTCCCTGTCACTTCCTGAATGAATGTCAGAAGATGTGGACAGAACTAAGGTCCTCTCAAACTGAAATCACATCCCTAGGCTGGGATTTGTACCATGCGTCTAACCTCCAAATACATCTCAGTGGAACTATATAGAGCATTTGGAGATTGCACGGTCTACAAAGTTATTTTTACATAAAGAACCTACAAGACAAAGTAACATATACAGCAGCTCAGTTCAGGAAACAACCTGGATGTTACATTTTATACCAAACAAAATAGATGTTGAACTTATTGCATTGCAGGAAACAGAAAAAGAAAGAAAGAAAAGGTAAGAGATAAAGTAATTTCTACCATAATTTAGCAACTGCGTGTAGCTCTTTGCTGCCAGAGATCTGCTTTCCAACAGCAAATAATAAAATTATAGTTTTTGTGCTGTTAATTATATGCAAATTAAAATTGGGTGCACATTAATGCAAAGAGTTGAATATCCATTTAATCAGATCCTCCCTGCAGGGTCCAATGATAAAAATGACAGAAGACTTGCATTACTAATTCTGAACTTTTCACATCTTGTACCTACTTACCTTGTAAACGAACTGCTACTGTGACACCTGCCTGCTGGGCTGAAGGTTTATGTTGATTAGGTCTATAGGAGCTAGTGGTAATCCTCCTGAAGGGAAAGTTCAGTTCCCCAAGCTAGGAAATCTAAAGAGCAAATCCCTGTAGTAACTGGAATCATTTAGCAGCTGAAATCAACAACAACAAGCCCCTAACATTCAAGATCATTTGATAAGGATTTAGGCTGTAGCCTATTCTAACATGCTCCATGGTGAGGCCACAGATCTATTGTTTAGATCTAGTTTCCCCTCTCTTATATCAGCAGGGAAAAGAAGTGTCTAAACTATCTGATTACATGTATAATCTCCCTTGAGTTTTCCTTCCTGAAAAAGAGCTGCTGAATATCTCCCCTTTTCTCAGTCTCATTTTTTTTTTCAGCTTTCATCTTCACTTCTAATTCTAGAATTGAAACTTCCCAAGGAATAGAAGGGCAAAAGCCTCATTGATGTAGATTCTCTGTATTAATAACAGTGACAAGAGGGCCCTTAACCCTGTTTAATAGCTAAGAAGACAAGTGGCAGGGGAAGAAAACAGAAATTTATACGAATGAGACCATATTCTATTATGCTGCCTCACATGGTGACAGAATAGACTCATGAATTTTCATCTGACATGACAGTCGGGATCATTCCCAGGGTCTTACTGCAGAGAATGCAGATTTGCCTTTCTCCCCCACATTGCAGGTTTGTTCAGATCAGCACCAGTTGGACTGGCTTCTCATGAAGTTATCCTAACAGAGAAGGATGAAAATATTTTTTGTTTCTTCCCCAGTGCACTGCTACAGGAAAAACTTACCCTTCCCTGTTGGGATGGTAAATCCTACCAACCTGAAGAGATTTGCTTTGCTCCAAAACCCCAGGTAGGCCTGCCTAGCTGTTAACACAGAGCTAAGACTGAGGTAGGAAGAGGACATTTGAACTGTGTAGCAGGAGTGATACTTTAAGGGTTAGATCCGTGTTATGGATCCACTTCAGCCGACCAAGACTGCAGAGAAATAAGCTGATGGAAGATGCAGACATTATTGATGATGGCAATAAGCCCTGCTGCAAATCCTCCCTCCCGGGTACTGACAGGGGGAACATCTCCCAGAGCGAATCGCTGCAAAGAACGTACACAATTCCTGTAAATCTAGTGCCATCTCAGTGGAGGCCTCTCTAGGACCTAGTGCATCACCATGCCTAGAAGGCACCCACTCACTATTCTGTTACCAAGCCAAACTCAATAAGAAATTATTCCTTCTGATGCCATCTAAAAAGCTGAAAAGGAAGCATTTCACCACAGACATCACAGCTCAGCCAACAACCTAACGCAGCCCATCCACCTCTAACACAGATCCATTACTTTTCTTCAACGGTGTGAGCTACAGTAAAACACAGTTTTAAAGACTTGTTTCAGTGGTTGCTAATCTAACATTGACTATTGAGTGAGCATAGGGTATTTTATTTTAAAACTTTCTGCAGTATGCTATACATATTTTGAAATTTCTAATTACAAAAGAGAAAAATACATAATTACAGAATTCATAGTGTATCCATTACTCATTAAACCATGATCACAATATTTTCTGCAGAGCATATATTTATTTATTTTAACCAGGCCATCCAAGATGACTTTTTAGATGCAACTGTGTCACTTGCAAACAGGAGTCTTTATTTCACAGGTCACTGATCTAATACGAAGTAATGGCTCTTTAGAAGCTTTTTTCAGTATGTCCGTTTAGGCACTGCCACACGAAACAGAACCGTAGAGGAGCTGTTTTCTTGAAGCAACCTTTGTTTTTCTTTGCTTTTTCCTTCTGAAAACCTACGTTTTCTTGGTGTCCCTGATTTTCTTTCTCTGTCATAAGGAAGGCTGAATCATTTTAGCCTTCAGTACTAGTCATATATAAACCAAAGTTTTGCTTAAACTGATAACTGTTCTTAACATATGAATCTACTAAATCTGGCATTAGTATTTTCTTTAAGTTAAATTAAGTATTGAGAAGCCCAATTGTAAGTTGAAAATAGAGAGATCGTGTTCTTTTCCATCTGAGAATAAAAAAGATGCAGAAAACAACAAAATCTGCAAGCTCTAAAATTCTGAAAGATGTGGGGAAAGACATTTAAAGTTGTTTGAACATCTAAAGATGGATTTGAGTCCCCCGTTCCCTTTTTAAAGTGGGTAGACAATGCTTAACTAAACAGAAATTGTGTGTTGTTTAGGTACCTAAACGCTTCTGAAAATTCACTGTGTGCTGAGCTTCAGTAACTCACTACAGCTACTACCTCTTCTGTTCAGTGACTCCATTAAAAACAAAAGTCAAACTTTTTAAGAATGTACTTTTTAAAATTACTTATCCAACTCATTACAGGTTTTTTTCCTTAAGTAACTTAATGAATCATTTAATTTTCATTTAAGGAAGCGAGGCAAGCTTCTTGAAAAAATCCTAGGTAACCAAGTATCCTCAAAGCAGACAACAAACACATTATTCATCATTCTCTAATATCATAAAAGCAAAAATTAATACTATGAACAAATGTATGCTAAGTGATAGTTACTTACATATATATTTTTAATACACCTTCCTTGTTAGCAAAAAATATTACCAATTATACCTTAAGATTATTTCTGGTTGCAAATCAATGTGTTTTGTTTATACCCACCAACAGGACTGAAACTTTCTTTAGGAAAATAATTAAGCACAGATTAAAATTAATTTTTTAAATACAGGTTTCCTGCCTGCTGACTTAAATCATGATTAAAATTGGTGATTTAAATCAAGCCACCCTACTGTGACCTACCAAAAAAAGTTTTTTGAATTGTAATTAAATAATATGCAGTATTCAGTATTAATTGGGGTGTTTCATGGTTAGGTCTGGTTTCTGGAATGGGATGTGAGAGTGCTTCCATAGAACTGACTATGACTACAGAAGACTGTGTGAGACTGCAGTGTCTTAAACTGCATTGTAAGAGACAGCAGTTCTGAAAACTGAAGTATATCAAATGAGTAACAGGCTGACAGAGATGAAATCATGGTGTATCTGTATCATCAAAGCATCTAAAATGTTTAGAAAGCCTTCTAAAAACTCATCGCTCTGCTTTGTTCACATCATTAGATAATCTGTGACCTGGTGTTGTAACTAACTCAGATTCATTTCTAATTGCTACGAAACTAATCTTCTAACAGTACTTATGCATGTCTCTGACACACGTAGTTCCTCTAAACGATTCTGTATTTACCATCAAAATGAACATACTGTCTCCCATACACTATACATAGGCAGTTTCTTGGAGCTTTAAATATAGGTTTTCCTATATTGTCTTTCTGTAAATCACAGTAAGAAGGATATCTAAATTCCTGTGCTGCCCACTAGCAACTCTGCTTTGGATCTCAGAAACACAAACCCTTCTCACGCATATTTATATATAGTCAGCGCATATTTAACTTTCAGTCTCATCATGTTTAAATGAGCTTACATTTGGATATCTATCATTTGCATACAGAAATTAAAGACAGAAAAGAGGGTTATTAGGAAAAATAAGATTCAACTGTATCATCCCAAACAGCATACTGAGAGAGTCTCTACCAAGAAAATGTCTCCTTCCCTAAAAAAACTCAGCTATCTTCATCAAAATATCAAGAAATGTTTTCACATCCCACAGATATTTCTTTATGATTAAATAGTTCTAGCAAACTACTACCAGGGCCAGATGACATCTTTAGATCTCTTATTACCAAAATAAGGTAGAAAAACTAGTACAGCAAGAAATATAACTGTATCACATAACTGACATCAAGAGGATGCATTTTATACAAATGATTATACATGACAGACAATTTATAGTTTTATCATCATAAAAAAAAGAAATGTTGTATTGACCTTTGGATCTTTAGTACTGCACAGAAAACTGGGACACAAAAAGCTGTTTGTTAAATGTCAGTTGAGTTTCAGTTTAAGAACTGAAGAAATAAAAAAATAAACCCAGAGATTATCATTCTACATCTTATGCTATTTCAAACTCCCAAAGTCCTGGGAAATGGGATTCTATTACTGTTCTGCCAAGTCTCCACATTCTTCTGGATTCTTCTTGGGGCAGCACAACAGTGAACAACACACACAAAAAATTTTGACATTTCAAACCTCTCTCCATTTAAAGCTATAGCAAATACTATAAGCTAGCAAATGAGCGTATACTTGAATGACATTGTTTAACCTTCATCTTTAATTATTTTCCCATTGCTCTAGAAAAAAAAAAAAAAAGAAAAAAAAAAAGAAAAAAGATACCTACAGTAAAGCTACTCAATTCCATTCACAATCACAGTGTCTGCTGGAGGCCAACTGACAAGCTAATGTGATAGTCAGTGGTGTGTCTCTTTGAAGTTAATCAAGCCAATACCTACACCCCAGAAATCGTGGGCTGAACTTCAAAAGATTGCAGAAAAAAAAATCAAGAGGTCCTGAGGGGAAAAGTAGGATGGACAACAAAGAGTTGCCCATTTAGATAATTATGTAAATGGCCACAAAACTACATCTGTGAAACTCCAAGACACTAAAAGAAGAGGCATTCATAGGAATGAATTAACTCGATCTGAAATGCAAGAAATCATAAAACTTGCACAGAGATCATGTCTTTCATAATTTAATCAAATGCTTCCTTTCTCAACATAATAGTTTTCAAAACTTAGCAGGAACATACAAGTTAGAGTTGCCATGAGCTCTTATTATCTCACCTCTGCTTGCATACTAGACGAATACAGTTAGTTTTAACACGGCCAAAAGCTTGACGCTCAAGATATCACTGAGCATCTGCCATAAAGCTCACTAAATAAAAGCCATAGCAACTCCCTCCGAGAAAAACCAAGAGTGACAAAAGAGGAAGAAAGCTGAAATGTGTGTAATCTCCTCCCTTGGTTTTCCAGAGTAAGAAAATCACATAATCCTCCAAGGATATGTTTTCAGCATCCTAGAGGAACCTGAACAGTTTAGAACACAGCCCCATATGCATTTACTCTGTCTGTTGGCCTAGACAGACTTGATGTCAAAAGTTACACAATATGTTCCTCTGCATCAGTCCTCATCACTACTTTCCATGAGAGATAGCAAAGAAAGTTACCACTGTTGCTTCAGATTTCATTTTGCAGCTTCCAAGGTAATGAGGCTCTATATTTGTTCTTACTACTTGCTACCCTTCAGGCAACAAGCATCCTCTGACCACTATTACAACTGCTGTTACACTAGCCATTATCATCTCTCTATTCTCTTGCATTTTTCTTCTAGCTCTTGCACTCACCTATGGCCCCAACGTATAGTCAGATGCCAGAGTTATTTTATTGAACATGTACAGTGCCCAGTACAACAGAGCTCCCATACTTGAACAGAAGTTCTAAGTTGTTACAATGCAAATAAAAATTGGAGTTTATATTATCAATCTTCCCAGGACCAAATGTTTCCAATACACGACTTGCTCCACAGTGGGAAACTATGTGGATGAAGTGCTGGAGTTATAAGACTGTGATGCTACACCTTGCTAGCAGCCTTCTCAAAAAGCCTCACACACAAAAAGTCTTGAAACAAAGCTAAGGTGCCAGAACAGGGTCAGTCAGAGGATAAATCACAACCCGGTGACTAATCTGTCCTCCTTCCGTGAGCTGTAAATCAGGAAGAAAGATGAGGAGGTTCTCAGGTTGGTCAGAGCACAAATGGTAAATCTCACAGTTTGTCCTCAGCTAATAGAAAGAAAATATTAAAACACAAATATGTCACATTAATAAAAGATTATTTTAGGTGCTTAATGTTCTCTATAATTAGTATTAATGAAATTATTAAAAATGGATGATAGTCTGTAAGCTTTATTTTTGCAAATAAAGAAACTGACTGAAAGTAATAGCAGTTCAGGCTTCAGACACTTTGTCTCTAGTCACTGCTTGTACAATTTGGGAAATCTTAGTCATTGCTGAAGCTAAGAAGAGTAGAGAAGGTATAGGGCAGTAGCCTGTCATCAGCCCAGCCCAACATTTCTCATACAAGATTCAGGATCAGGCCAAGCAGATCTCACCCATCTAATTCTTCCATCTGTTTTTTCCAATAGGACATGCAAGTACAGATTTATCTCCCCAGCAATTTCAAGAATCTCGTATTCATTGATATCAGAACACGATAGAGACAAATAACATGCCTACATTCAGTAGAGTAAAAATCCATTACTACCTTCACATATATTCCTGGGGCAGATTCATCAGCCATTTGATCCTGGGTGGGGTAGATTGTCTCACCACCTCACAGGATGCCTCTTACTCCCTCCAGTTCTGTCAGGTCTCTTCCCATTTTCCAGTCTCTTCCCTTACTCTGTTTTGCCAATGTACTTGAAGAACTGGAGCACGCATCGCCTTATGCCTCAGCCTTAGGAGGTGATCTTCCTTCCCTCTGACATTGTTACACTGGACTGCGACACTATTTTTTTTTTAAATAATACACTGATAAACCTTTGCAAAGTCTCAACCAAAATATCAGTGAGAATGATTTGCCAGCATCTTCAGAGTGAGCCAAATCAAGGTCTGAAAACTCTTACTCTGCCCTCTAGACTACATATACTGCAAACTGAGTTGCTTTACTAACAGAAGCTTAGCTGGCTATTTTTTGGGGGGTGTGCTTACATGATCAGAAATATGAATGTAGCTTCCATCTTCCTGCCACACAATTTGATGGTTTGCTAACTGATAAGATACCAGATACCACCAAACCAACTTTTTCTGAAGTGTCATTGATCCAAAGATCAATACTGACAACGTTATTTCAGGGTATATAGATTTTTGGGTGACCACATAGTTTCATCACCGCCTTGCAGCAGAATCACTTCCAAAATCACAGTACGACTTTCACTCCTACCTATGTTCTTGTCTGTACAATTTTTACCTAAAGGCAACAATGAGCTGCACAGTTTTGTGAAGGGATACAAGCTCCCCAGAATCTGTGAGACAAACATACATCAGCCTATGGATAGGGATTGTAAAATCCAGGATGTTTTGCTCAGGGTTCTTCCTGTAAAGATCATGTTGCCTTTTACAACTACACCTTCTGACACAAACTCCAAGTGCAAGCTCCAGCCCCACTGAACAGCATTATAAGGTACCTGCCTTGCCCAAATCTGTCCCCAGGGATCCTGCACTTGTTATGAGATTTTCTCCAAGAAAACTTTGCAGCTTCTTCTCAGTGGTGCTTTTTATTGCAATTCAGGACCATAAGAAGGCTGTCTGTGCTGCACATTAGTTGCTATTATTTCCTCTTTGGTTTTGGATTTCACTGGATAGAGCTTTACTAACAAGTCTACAGGCACAACTAGGCTAATGCCTCACAAACAACGTGACAAAGAAATTGAAAGTATAGCTAATGGAAAATAGGGGAGAAAAGTTTTCAGGAAGCAGAATACAAGCAAGGCACTGGATAAGAATTCATCATTTCCAGAAACTCAAAGAGCACAAGAGGAAAAGTGACCAACAGTGAAAGGCAGGAGCAAAATATACAGAACCTGGGAGGCTGAAACTCAAATTTATTTCAAAACCTAGAGAAAGACAATCTAGCAACTTTAGTGCCTGAGAAAAAACAGCTACTGAATGCACAAATCACAGACATCATAAGGGAAGCATGACCATATGGTCTTCTACCATTTTTCTTTTCAACTCAGGCAAGATACTAAGTAGGTTTGGGTAACTGGGTGATCTTTTGAATTTCATTCTGTGGTTCAGAAAGCAAACTGAGAGGGCAAACGTTTTATTTCAGAAGGATACAAAGAACTTTGCAAGAAGGAAGTTTCTACCTTTCTGTCTTGTCCTGCTGATAAGCACAGACTACTACCCTTGGTGGCATGGTGAATTTATAAGGCTTTGCAGATTTGCTGGGCTACTAAGGCTATCATGTAACACAGAACAAAATTCAAAAATTTAATCGGGCTGTAAGCAATAGCACAACCTGCTTCCATTACACATTTGGCAGACCCACAGAGGAGAACGGGCTTTTGGCCTGCCATTACGCTTTTACAGCACATGAAATATGCTTAAAACGGTGCTGGTTTGCAGAACTAAAACCAATTGTCACCACTGCCGGTGAATTCAGTGCATAACATGAGACATCTCTAACCAGCTTCATAAGACATCAGACACCAAATGGCAGGCAGAAAATACCCCTTTGGAAAGCTGTGTCAAGGAGCAAAGTGGCAGCATGCAAATTTACCTTAGAGAGATTTTCAGGGATGCATTAAAGAAAAACTTCAAGGAAAAAAAAAATACCGCCAAAAGGAAAGACTTGCAAAGGACTACACAGTCTTACTGAAATTCAGTGGGAATTGGATATCAAAATTCCTTAGGCGCCTTTTAAAAATTTCAGCCAAATTACAATTATACAAATCTGATATGCATGTTGGGATCAGCATGACAGCATAGACAACCTCAAAGTATTGCTGTTTGCTCTCTAGCTTACTCTGCCTGCTGTCTATATGGGTATTTGGAGCTTTAACTCATTCAGATCTTCCAGATTCATTTTGTTATTTTGATAGGGTGATGACTAGATAACTAGAATTCAGTGTAGCAGTACAAACAATCATGAATTGAAGTATCTCCTATTTTTTTTTTTGTTAGAAAAATGTCACCTTTCTCAGTATTTCTCTTGTCCCTAAATATTTTCACTTCAACATTATGAACATCTTTCAGCTCTATTAAGGATCACTTTTTTTAACACAAGGCCACATTTAAGAACAGGAAAATAGTAACATGACTCTGAATTAATACTCAAGAAAATTTTCAGAGGAACCCAGACTGCTGAGAGACATTTATAAACTTTAAAACATAGGTGGATTGTTTGTGAGTTTTAAAAGTACCTGGAGACATACAATTCTGAAAATCCCCCTTGGCATCTATTCATACTTTGTTGTCAAGTATCTTTAAAAGCCTGACTTTCATTGATTTGGATGAAAAATAGAACATGTTTAGATATAACTAGAATTTTGACTTGATTTTTAAAATTACTAAGCACCTTGCTACTCTCAATTAGAGGGGACCATAGATTTACTCAGACAATAAAATAGTGCCTTAGCAGTCTAAAAGTAAGATTCTTACTTTTGGAGTACTTGACTACATTTTGGAGGGAGGAGAGGGGAACTAAATGGCTTCACAGTCCTGCTAACGCTGGACTACCTCACCACATGTGCCAGAACAACTCCCATTTTGGAGTGCCCGCTCTGGCTAGGATCACATTTGAAATGCTAGGTAGGTTAAAGATGCTGGATAAATCAAAAAAGTAGTAAGAGAGAAGCCCTCGCTGGCCTCTGAAGTTTTAATGGAAATAAAACAGTCAGAGAAAGACAGCATGGCCTTGGGCTTAGTCCCCCAAGCTACCACTTAAAACTGTGTACACCCACAAAGACACAAAACTTAAATAAGTTAGGAAGGAAGAAAGGAAGGCTTCAGTTCAGTGAATATTTTATATCATCTCCCTGGTTGATTTTTTTCAGCACACTTAATTCCTTTCTCAGATACTTTGCTTACACTTGGCATGCAAAGTGACACAGGGTTACTGCTAAGAAAGCAGCAAGAGCTTCTCTGAAGATTTGAGTAAACGCTCTGACACACAGAACTCTGCTGATTTCCAGACAACGGTTTGACATCTGCTCCATCATGTAAAAACCGAGACTTTACAAAGCGCAACTTCAATTCATTTTAAAGCCTTGTTTGAAGATCCCATTTTATACCCTCTTGCCATAGATTTCACTTCCCCAACTGCTTAACATGCACGTTGGAGCCTCCAACACTGAGCCATATAGATTTGTCTTTGTCTTTTGTGTTAATTATTAGCTGCTGCAGAGCTGTCTCTGTGGGTGAACGCACACAGAAACAAAGGCGGCAAGGTTGTAAAACCTTTTATCTCTATCAGGGCACATTATTTGATAAGGTGCTAAGCTAATAGCAACGCATGTCAAATTGTGTTTAGACAGATCAGTGTGCTGGGAATTGGAGGTTATATTTGTCTCTGGAAACCAGCACCTGGAGAAGCAAAGAGAAATTCATACCAATATTCACAACACTATGTAAACTGTAAACCACCTCAAAGCAGTTACTTTACAAATGGCTCTAAGACAATGAACCTATGTCATCTCATTTGCCTTGTGCATATCCTTTTGAACTGTAATACTTCATATTCTCATAGAAGCAGTGAAAAGAGGAAACAGAATATAGGACGGCGAGCAATGCAGCGTTATGTCAACATTACATAGCCTATATTTTTAAAAGCATCTCTGAGCACCCAACTGGACACACTGACTTTGCAGTGAGATCTAAACATCTGTCCCTGAGAAACAGGCAAGGGTGTGCATCAAGGCATCCAAAGCTGATAAAATAAAAAAAAAAATAAATAAAAAAATTGTATTAGAATAAGTAGCATGGTGTGAATTGAAAAAAGGAAAAGATTTTGAATTTCCATGGTTTGGGTTTTGTTTTGAGTTCTTCCCCGCCCCTGCCCACTGATATTTCTCTTCTGGTTTTCAGCTGTCTAAATGCACTAAATGCAAGGCAGCGTCTGGACAGGACTACTTAATGGAAAGGCAACAAAAACATCACTTCCCCATGAATGTGAACAGCTGATAATGATAGCCGGTCAGCCTGGAAAGCACACCATGGTCATTCCTCCAGAGACCCTTGCCTTTTCAGATAGGTTTGTCATCTCGCACATTTGAAACCAGTCTTGCTAGTCAGTGCTATATACGCTCATTGTCAGTCTCTTTCATCACCATCAACACTTTTTCTGTGACAAAGACCTAGAGATATCACAACAAATTATCCCAAATGCTAGGTGTCCAATTTGTGCGAAGCTTACAACATCAATTATCTCAAAGTCACTGAGACCATTTAGATGAGGATTTCAGGTACTCAGGAATGGTTTCAGCACAGTTAATAGACGGGCATTTTGAGAAAAAAGTTTGAAATAATTAAGGCTTAAGTAATCAGGATTATTCTGTACACAAAACCAATGTTTAGATTTTTTTCTCCTTTCTCTGTAGACCCTGTGGTAATCCTGGATTAAAACTGTAATGTTCTCAACAGTTCTGTACTAAAAGTTGCACTTACAGAGACAAAATAGATTGAGTTTATGGCTGTGTGAGACTTTATCTGTAGGAGGATACTTAGACATTTTAGTTCTTGCACTGGTTAATATGCAAATTTGTCTCCAAAACACCACACAAACTAAAAAGCCAATAAAATGTATGGTTCTTCTCAAGTTCTTTTTAAGGACAGTAACTATTTATGAAACAACCTCAGTGCGAGCAGTGGTTTCCAACATTTCCAAAAAACAACTACACTTCATTCTAATTCTTAGTTCCAAAGATGAGGCTTCCAGGAAAAAAAAAAAAAAAAAAAAAAAAAAAGAAAAAGAAAAAAAAGCAAGCTCCTAATATTGTTTACAATTCAATATTGTCTGTAGTGGAGAACCTCATGTTCTGGTTCTCTGATACTGAAAGTTGTCTAGCCCAGCACGATACCAGCCTGCTTAGGTTCTGGTACAGCTGATGAAGGAGCCAGCACGCACAAAGCCAGGGTCTGTTTTTACCTTAGCTGCTGACCTTAGAGTGATGACACAGGCCACGAATCAATGGTTTACAAAGATGTGGCACACCTTATGTTTTCTATGTGTCTTTACATTCTAGTTTGAGTTCTACCAGAGCTAGGAAGAAAAACAGCAACAGGCTTCTTGGTGAAGCATGATGTGAATTTTGGAGCTTATTGTAACCATCAAAGAAATCTTTGTGAATCCCTGCATTTACCCATCAGGGCAAAAAGACAACCTGAGCAAAGATTTTGAACAGATATGCTTTTTGCATATATACACATGTGTATGTATGCGTGCGTGATATGGGTTTGGGTTTTTTATCATCTATATTCCTGATCAAGGAAATCAAAGCTCAGCGTTACCTTCCTATTAGTGAACTCTCTCGAGGGAAAATGAAACTGCCTTTTGATAAATTTCCTAACAAAATTCCCTCCCCCTTGAGATTTAGCTGAGATTAAGATGACACCATACCATTTTTGATCTCAAGAAGATACCCTAAGTATACATTACATTGATTCTCTTTGCAGTAGGCAAACAGGTTACAGCTCTCTCCCTCTCCCCTAAAAAAAGATTTTAAATGTTTTTTATTTATGCAAATTAAAAAGAATGGGGGGGTGGGAGCGGAATCTTTCTTTCAACATTATATTCTGCAACAACAGTATAGAAGACATCTGATGGTGATGTGAAAGGACTAGAAACATTTAATAGTTTACTACTGTGGTCAATTATACTAAGGTTACCATGCTCAATCATCTTTAATTGAAGAACTCTTAGAGAGAAAAAAACAACTCAAAAACACCAAACCACAACAAGCCAAAAAAAAAAAAAATCCAAACTAAAATAATCACAGCTTGGATACAGAAAGCAAAGAATGACACCTGAGCAAGGAACCCATTTTCTACCTGGTAAGAATACGCATCAAGCTGAGAGGCAGGTGAACTGATTGGGGTGTGGATCAGCAACTCAGTGAGGGAAGCAGCTGTATTTGCAAGCAAGAGGCAAGTTCTCCCTTTCTGACCACAGGAGCTGCAGATTCCCGTACACATGAAAGAAATTTTCCTCTCAACATTCTCTCTACTATGTGACAGAAGAAATAGAGACCTTCCCTGTGCTATCCAGTCTTCAGACCAGTAGTAAAGATGTAGTCCTCAGAGAAAATATTATGTGGAAGAAAGTAGTAAGCTGCCCAATCACCAATTAATTGGCATCATCCAAACTCTCAATTTTGAACACGCTGAAGATGAAAAAAAGAATTCAGTGTAGCAGCAGTCCTTCTGTAAGCAGACCAGCAAACAGGCAGATGGCAGAAACAAAACATATGAGAATTAATAAACCATTACACAATGCTTTTCATCTAAACGTGTATAAGTGGTTAAACAAAAAGTTTGTAATCACTATCCTCATTTTAAAGGTTAAGGCAAGCAACACATACAGAAATAAAAACATTTGCCCCAAGAGGCCAGCAGCAGAACTGAGAATAGAGGCAGCAAGAAAAGATAGATCTCAAGTCCCCCTCTTCCCTGTTCTGCTCAGAAATATACTGATCATCCTTAGAAATAAACATGAAGCATTTGCTTGTTTCCTGCTCCCACAAAATATAAAGTTATTTTAAGACCATGTTAAATGCATCCTTGTCACTCTAACTCTGCTATTAGTCTAAGGTTGATAAACAGAAAGAACAAATATTGAGTCAAAACATCAAGAATTATTTCTTCCCAGAATTGATTATAACAACATAGCTAGCTTGTATGTTATATCATTTAAATATATTTTCCAGTCATGTAGAGATATGCTTGGGTAGGGTTTCTAAGCCGCAAAACACATCTGTAATTCAAAAGAGCATGGCACTCAGCAAGAGGATGCAAATGAGACCAAACAGAGCAACCCTGATAGAGAAACCTCATCCACCCACAAAGATGGGTTATGCATGTCGCATTTTCCAGCCTATTTCTCTTAAACATGTTTTGCACTTTCTACTGCTAAAAATAACTCTGTTACATTAGAAAAAGAGCAGTGACAGAAACCAGTGCTTGCTGGCAAACTGCTCTCCTCCACCCCCCCCAACCCCCCCCCACCCCCCTTTTTCTTTTTTTTAAGGGAGAAACGATTTATCTGTAGTATTTCAGACATGTTTAGGTTAAATACAGCTGTTAACAGCCATGTTAAATATGAAATAAACTGAGAATGGTATTAACATTTTTCCTGTGAAAGTAATCAGCTCAGTCCTGGTTTTACTGACACCCACGTTAGTCAAGCGGCTCAAAGAAATCTCCCCACTGCAAAACTAGTGTGAGAGTAGGCTGTGACTTCAAAAATATGTACATATGTACATGCACCTAGACACATTTATTCATCAGTGTGTTTAATGGAACATGCATTTATTGTGTAAGCTACTATGCCGGAAAAGCAATGCAACAACAATTCTCCCTTCCGTCATCAACAGAGCTATCATTCAAGCAACAACGGGTTTGCTTTGCCTCTCATGACATGATGACAGAAGTAAAGAGGACATTAAAATAAGGCTGGGTGTTAAATAAGAATCTTTTTTTTGTAGAGACCTCTAAGCCCTTTAAAAATATTTAAGCCTCGCTACATGGAAGATCAACGCTATTACTCCTCCAGAATGTTTCACAGAAGTCAATCCTACCTAGTCCACGCATCACTCCAAAAATTAAGGTAATTTGGTCTTGTTCATTATTAATAACGCAACACAGAACAGTCTTTAACAGACGGATTGGATCTGCTTAGGAAAGTACACTGGAGTTGTTACTATTCATTAGAAGAAACGACACATACGTGTATACGTCTTCAGATTGTATACCTTATTTAGTGTTTCCATAAAAAGCCCATAGAAAAATGATCATACATCAACATATTCATGTGTACTGAAATAATAAACAGTTTTAAGCAAAAGTCACCAAATAGTGCCACCTGCCGTAGGCTGCCTGATCCTGCCAGCCCGCCACCAGTCCCCGGTCTCCATTACCTGAAATTCACAGAATAACATATTACACAGCCAAACCCCTTCATTCAGATGAGAGACTAAAGAGCTATAGAGAGAAAAAAGGAACAAAGAAACAAACAAACATCATTTAACAGAGCTCTGCTGGAATCAGAGGGATATAAATAGTCTATTGTTCCAGTGTCTATCTGCTTTTGTAGTGCCTCCTGAATAGGCAGCAATCTGCATAAGAAAATCCTCATACAAACACTGATACATACACTCACATGTAAATGCCTTTAGTAGTGTAATTTACGAACGGCTCATTAATAAGGGTGATATGTTACTACTGAGATTCTAACAAGAACCAACTACAAGTTCCAGATGAAAGGTTTTACAGTTGAAGAAATGGAACAAATTGCACAGCCACGACCCATGTATCTCAGAAATCAACAGCAAAACTCCCAAGATGCTTCTACAGGACTTAGAAACAACAAAGATAAAACCCAACCATAAACTCTAAAATAGTCAAGGTGATAGGGAGCCTTCATTTGAACACTGACATTTTGTGGTGATGAGAACAAGATAAACAATTTGCTGAAGCATTTTAAAATATCTGCGAACATACCTACAAGGTGCCCAAAACACAGTATAGTTCCTTTTTAAAGTAGCCACAGCTCAGATGAGAGACAGCAGGATATTTTCTAAGCAATTCTTTTGAAAAAAAAGTCTTCCCAGTGTTCTCATAGGATCCTGAGCAACAGGCCTAACAATCTGTTCGCCCAAACACGAGCCAGCAGTTTAAGCCGCACACTGAGACAAAGACTAGTCAAAGGGTAGGTTTCTTCAGATCCATGCTAATACAAACCATTTCACTATAACATAACTGAAATGAGCTCGATATATTGAAACTACATGTTCATCCCACATCTCGATAGAATTAGCTTTCTATTCTTTCATAAACGACTTAAACTCTGTAAGTTGACCAAACAGACCAGGCTGACATCCCACCTAATCGCAACAGAAGAGACCTCAGCACTTTCTTTCACCATTTGGATCCTTTACCTGGGGCCAAATGTTTCATTTCCATGAAGCTTTGCCATGTGCCACATACCATTTGATCACCACCTGTACTCAGAGGTGACTGAAATTCCTCAATACAACCGTATCAGCCTGGTAGTTAACAAAATGCCTTGTGAATGAAATGAGTGAAAGCAAATGAAAAATGCTATATAAATGTAAATTATTGTTATTAACAGAACTGGGGATATTTCTGTGCTATTTATATTGCTAATTTTTCACTCACATTTCTACACGACTTTTAATTTTGTAAAAATAGATTAAGTGCTGATTGATTTGTATTTTCTAAATCATGATGAAATTACAGTTTAAAGTGTCATGTCACAGGTAAAACTGTTAAAAGCCACAGCAGCAATGACAGTAATGAAAAAGTATCCATATTAATTACTTGTACATTTATCATGTAACTCTTTTTTTTTTTTCTTCTTCTTTAATAAAGACACTTCTTTTCTGTATTGTGAACTGACTTCAGTCGAAAAGATAGATCAGCTGAAAATACTGGAGGGCCAGATTCTCATATATCCCCAAGGAGCCCTTCACACTGCCTAGCTGTGCAAAGGAACTTTAAATCAGGTAGATACTGAACTGAAGGCTGTTACAATATCCCCTGCACAGTTATTCATATTCTGAATAACTAAGCTCTAAGCTCTTGTATCTTTTCAGCAGGTGAGATCTAAGCCTCCAGGCTTTCCATGTCTTTGCATTCTTTCAAGCCCTACTCCTGTGACTAAGTATAAAACTTCATGCCGTCACAACACAAAAGTTTGTGTTTGCACAGAAATTTGCCTTTTCACTAACACTCAAAAATCCCAACATGCTGTAATTCCAGGCAAACTCTCCCCTTGGAAACTCATGTGATGAAAAAGCTGCATTGCTCATAACTGGAGTTCAGTACTAGTTCCAGAGCACTCGTGTTTTGTAACGTGTGGCACTGATTAGCTCCTTGCACATAAATGACAATAAAATGTTGTAGACATTAATGAATTAAAGCTGACAACTTCCTTATGAAATCAGAAAGTTTTAATATCTTATCGTAGATGGATAAACTGAGGCACTGAAACCATTAATGGCAGAATCCTCAACCTTAGTGGAGTAATATGAAATGTACAAATTCAAACTCATGTATTTGAGGAAACAGCTGCCTTTAAAAAGGTACTGAGCACGTCACTTTGCAGTTCAGGAACGGATAAAAGTTCCTAAATCCAGTGCTGTTAGGAATCCCCAACTGGAAAAATAACATTTGAATATTCTGAAGCATCAATGAAATGAAAAAAAATTGTAAGAAATAGCCAAAGAAAACAGAGTTCCAAAATTCTAGCTTCCCAGCATCACATATGGCTGTAGCCAAAGAGGCCTTGGTTCACGCTTATCATAGCCTGTCACGTTCTGAGGAATGCTAAAGGGTAATATAATGCAATTAATACAAATCCTCAAGGTAGACCACTAGTTAAGCATATAATACATGATTGCATACACCTATGAACACGTGTGTGTATACAAAGTCAGCAGAGAAACCATGCACTCCTCCTGCTTAGCGTGTGTGCCAACAAATAGATAAGGGTGCCTAAATCCTGCCTTACCCCTACTTTATAGAACAAAAACAGAGTTGTGCTGTTTCAAACTTTTGCTCATTTTCTCACCCCAGGGCTAAAAGTTTATTGGTACCTTCATTGTCACCCTGAAGTCACCTCCACCCACCCACCTAGAAAACAATATTAGCAAAAAACCTGAAGAATATTTGCAGGAAAGACTGCTTTCTACAGTGTATACAAGGGAGTGAAATTGTAGAGGTGTGTTGAAATAACTGTTACTTCGATGGAAAAGGTAAACAGATAAAATCTGCAGGTTGTACTGAAGGTAAGTGAATTCTCACTGTGCAGGGCAACTAGATTTCAGGGAAGCAGCTCCAAATCACAAGAAATTTTGCAGCCTCCATTTAAGCAAAAATACTATTGACAAAAGTAAATCAGCAGGGACCTCTCCAACTATTCCATGCCCCCAGAGTTGAAAGATAAATTGACACACTGGCCCCTTTTTATAAAAGCATGCCAGATGCATCCAAGACTGAGAACAAGAAAAATCTCTGCTACAATTTCTGAATATTTTCACTAAGCCACCATCCATCATAGCATCAACCATACTCATAAATCCTTTATCAGCACAGAGAACAGAGGCCTAAAAACTGTACAGCTCCATGTAATCCATATTGCCGCCATCTCTGCACCACTTCCAAGAATATCCAGTCATATTCAACAATTAAATACAATTAACTATCAGATACTACCTAAGAAAGACTTTAGGATTGATCCTATCTCATATATTTATCTGCATCTCAGAATACATTTGGCTCTGAGATATACATACGGGTTGATACTCTGACTTCTGAGTGCTCTTCTACCAATCTTCAGTAAGGTGTCATTTAAATGCTATATATAGTTCTCATGATGTGTATGCAAGGGCAATGAATTTAAACAGAAACAAATTCAAAAGAGGACCTATTACAGTGATCAGAAGAATGGAGTGTCTGCAAAGAGATACTAAAAGAGGACAGCGCCATTTTGCTAGCAAAAATAAATGCTGAGAAAGAATATCTGACTTCAGAAGTACGTTTAGAAATAAATATCAAGGAGGGATAAAAACTGCTTAAGACAGATTAAGGATCAAACAGCTATACTTCAGTCATATTCTAACTAGTCCTGCAAGAGGATACTTCCAGAGCAGCTAGTACAAGAAATCTAACATTGCTTTTAAGTTGGAGCTCAATAAATTTTCGAAAGAGACCAAATAATAGTGCAGGAAAAATTCATAGATAGAATCTTAATCTTGATAATTTGAATCCACATGTATCTGATGTGGCCTCTTACAGAGAGAGCCTAAAGTGCAACTAGACCCCTGTTCCTTCTCATCATAATTGCACTTATGAATCCTGTACATCAGGACATTGCTGACTACCTACAGAAACATGAAGAGGATACACTTTTCTCAGTCAATGAATGCATATTTTCAATTCTGTGTAAAAGAAGAACACGAAGAAAACATTTTCCTCTGAACAAACGGAAATTGTATGCAGCTCAAGAAAAAATTTGAGTGCCAGTGCTTTTAATGACAGTGACATGCTGCAGATGCATACTCCTGTAACAGCTACAATTTCACTTATCACCTGGTTTCTGGCTGAAACATCCTCCATACAGATTAGATTTGCACAGACTGCTGCAAAGCTGGTTTGAGAGCTGGGGTTTTGGTGTTGCAAGTGGGGGTTTTTAGGGGGTTGCGTGTGTGTGTGTGGTTTGTTTGGGGTTTTTTGTTTGTTTGTTCTTACTTTTGTAGTGTTACAATCTAGAGAAATATCTATTTAGTTCATTAACACATCCATTGTCACTACAGAGTCATTGATGTATCCTGTCAGCTTTCAATGTCTTACATGCACAGAAACATATTTAAAGTCTTTATAAAATATTTAGTAACATTATGCCATACAGAAACTATATTTTATATAGGTATATGTATGTATATATGCATGCAGAAGATGTTCTATGTATTCCTTTCCACTGTCTACCATACAGTTGTTTGAAATCACTAGCAGATAGTTGGTGAGACAATCAGAAAATCCTTCCCAATATTGTGTTCTTGTTCATTCAATGATCTGCTTATGACTGTGGTTATGGGACATGCTCTTTTTTTGAGTGCTCACTGCTACAAAATGTCCATAGTCTAGTAGGGAAATCACCTTGCAGGTAACATCAAAGGCAACCAGCAGGCTGAAATAATTGAAGCCTTCAATTAGCGAGCTGCCTTCAGATTTCTCATGGCAGAAAATACAGAGTCTTTGTCTGAAGATCTGCCCGTTCGATTTGTTTTCATCTGAGCTTCCTTCTCTCAGTGCTGAGGTGCTATGTGAAAATTTTTTTTTTAAAATCTTATAAATTTACTGTTGGGTAATTGGCAGCAAAGGTGCACCATCAACTGCAGTAAATTAACCATTTAAGCCATAAATCACATTTATGATTTGCACTGTAAATGTAATTGTTAAAAATGTTCATCTTAACAGTAAATAGCAGTTCAAAGAAATCAGTTTAATAATGACAGATTATTTCCAGCTAGAAATATAGCATTATAATAGTTGATTTTAATCACAAACTCATATTCAGTTTCTACAGACTAATATCTCAGAGTATGGTCTTAAAAACACAAATGATCTGTTTATTTTTACTTTTCTGTTACAACAGCGACACTTACTGAACACCGATGAATGCTTTTATGTGTGTCAAAGGAGCTCATTTTAAATAACAGAAGTAACTAGTTTGATTCCTGACTCTTCACAAAGCAGCTTGAGAATACATACTCCAACAGCTGCTTTTCTGAAAGTCAGGAGTAAAAAGAACAGAAATGAAGCAAGTAGAAGACAGTTTTCTAAAAAAAAAAAAAAATCACAAATATGAAAGCTTATGTATAGTTTGCATGGCTCTGTGCTTCTCCAAACTACATTTGGAAAACAACTTGCAAGAGTATGAACTGGAACAGTAACACTCCACCACATGTAATCTCTAAAGCCTGATCTTTTAGCTTAACATGTTTTAAAGACTGTTAGTATGCATATTTTAAGAAGTTGCCTATGGGACAATCAATCCCTGTACCAGAGAAGCAGAAGGCTCAACTAAACAGCTGACATGGTAAATATGACAACTGAATTCACATCACTATGCTGCTGCCCTGCCTTCTGTCGAGGGCTGTGAATAGTAGTGTTGGGCAGAAACACAGTATTTTGGTCTTTTAAACCACTCTTTACCATAGACTTACTCACTACCATATCTTTTTTCTCTATCCTCCTTGTCCCTTTAGTACTCTTCTCTCAGTTCTCTTTTCTTCCTCTTCCCATTTCAAATTATTTTCTCACCCTTCACCTTTCCTTATACCAAGCTTTCTCACATAACACCTTTCTCTCAGCTTTTACTCCACTTCTCCTCCTCCCAACCATGCCATCTCCTTTTTCTACATATTTTCTATGCAACTAGGTTTGCGTATCCTCTGAAGGTAGCGATCCACATAAAGATCAGACTCCTCTGCTCAGCAAAATGCCCCCAAAAATACATAGGGATGTCATAAGGCTCAAATCCAACACATCAGAAAATGGGTAGAACTCCTCACTATCAAATTATCTATGGAGACATAAGAAAAACACTCCTCAAAGAAACATCAGCACATCTTCAAGGTAAAAGTGTACAGATACACATATTAGAAGTTATGATAGTAATACACCTACATTAGCTTTGAATTACTAACCATGTTGTTTTGTATTCTCCCTCTCTGCCCAATAGTCAGCAGCAGGAAAAGTATGTTGATATTGAAAATTATGGTCAATATTGAACATAATGTAAAACTGAGCATAGGATTATGGGGTTTATGTTTATGTAGAGGTTTACTCAGACATACCATGAAACCTAGAGCCTCACTGTTTTAATAAAAAGCCAAAACTACTTGAACTACCGCAAGTGGAAATTCAGCAATCAGCAGCTAGTATTAGAGAGATGGTAAGCTGAAATTGCTTGCTGAAGTAAAGCTAATGCCAATTCTTACAGTTTTACCTCCTTACTCCAGAAAATGCTGACAACTGGCAACTATAGCTATAATCAGGGAAAACACCCCATATGAATAAGCCTAAAATAGTAAAGGCAAGAAATTTTGGGGGAATTCTGGCTAGTTTAGTTTTGGAAAAGGGGTGTGCATTTTTGTTTTTAAAGATATCTTAAGTCGTGCCCAAGGACCTTTAGAAGCACCCTCCTTCCAACCCACTCCAGGGAGATTTATAATTTAATTCTTTTGCTTTTAAAAAGGGTATAGTATTTCAGAGAGCATACATATACCTTTTAATGACATGCAAGTTCAAGGCAGTCCTAAAAGATTCAGGCAGTAGATTCAGGATATTGCAAAGTTGGCTACCATTTCCTGGCTTTACTCTATCTGCCTGCCTATTTTGTGACTGAACCAGACAACTGGATAACGTTAATGGCAAATAAAATACACAGAAAAATAAATGGCTCCAGGTATTAGTTGTACTTCACAAGAAAATTCAGTAACTGTTAAAAAGAAAATTATATATGTCATAAATTCTAGTTTGAAAAACACAGGACTTGCACTAGAAATCCCACAACTTGACACCATGGACACATCCATCCTTTTGCAGCCAGCCAGAGAAGGTATTCGGAGGCATTTGGTGAGAACGTTGCACCTGGCACATCTCTCGTAGGCTAAGGAGGATCTGGCACCAGTGGCAACTGCCACCCTAGGCAGAGAAGTCATCCATCAGCCAGGCTGCCTCAGACCCGCTCCCAGCCAACATGACCGTGCATGTGAAATGAAATTAGTGTGCCCAAATTCACAGCCAAACTTACTATCAAGTTTAACCCCTTGCTTCCAAGGGAAAAACATCTGCAACATTGGGTCGAATAATTATTTTATAATAAAGCTGAATCGCATGACTGTGAAATCTTTACTTCCCATTTCATGAGTCAAGAGTGGCTTCAGGAGAACACTCTCACAAGAATCTCATAAAGTGTAACACTGGTGTGTGTGTGTGTGTGTGGGGGGGGTGACAAAAAAAACAAAACCATTTTTTAACAGAGTAGTACAGTTTTATCTCCCAGACCAGCAGTTCATATTCCTTATTTGCCTATAGCATTTTGCCTTAAAGAAATCAAAACTAAACCCAAAACATCCAAGTGTTTTCTCTCCCCAAAGGGCATTTTTTTAAGCTGATGTTTTATATATTACAGGACTCTCTTCATTCCAAAAGGATATTCAAAGTGCTAGGTCTGATCTATAAAGCTTAGGCATATTTTAGCACAAGCTTCTTTCTAATATTCTTCAGGGTCCCTTTTATTACAGTAATCCTAATTACTGTCAGTTTGAGGCATAGGAGGTTGACTAAAAAAGCGGCACCTTTTGGCGAGAGTGTTGTACACTGTAAATATAAAATTATATCTTCATTTATCTCATGCTTTCTTTGGTTTATAACATCTCCTTAGAAGAAACAGAATGTTTCATCCTCTAGCAAAAAAATTGCATCCCCGCTCAAAGTACCAAGTTGGGTTTTTTTATTTATTTTGTTTCATAAAGTGTTAATACAGGTAAAAAACAGGAATCTAAGAGAAAAAAATAACTGTATTTTTAGAGCTGCATGTTCATATAAACCAAGTAAAGCTAATTCTGAGACTATACAGTACAGGTGAACTGTTCAGATGAATAGGACACTAGATGTTAGCAATTGTGGAATACATCGCCCCTTTTTTCCACAGACATTTGGCACATCATCCTCATTTTAATGATATTTATATGGTCTTCAGAAGCACAGGATGCATTTAATTTGCTTAACTTCACTCTAGCCACATAAGTAAGATATTGCTAATATTTGAAGCAGAGGAACAGAGACATTAACAGCCTGAAGTCCGGTGGCTCAAAAAGACACTGTTAATAGCTTTGCTATAGGAAAGATGCAGTAGCACAAGGATTTGCATCTAGGTGTCACATGTGCTAGATTAGTGTCCCAAAAACTGAATCACTCCTTGTCCAGCCCTGCTGCTTTCCCTGCATACTTAAATTCCAGCACAAAATACTTCCCATCTAAGGCCAAGCAACTGGAAGCATCCACACCCAGTTAAACCAGGTCACAGGACAGTGGCAGTAGTGTGGTGGCAGACTGCTGCCAGCAAACATGTCCGGCAGCGAGACCCTTTTCCATTTCAGCATTCTCCAGAAAGTCTAAACTTAGCTGGCCTCTAATTTTCTTGTACTTCTCCCCAATGAACACCCTACAGGTCACACTGCAACTACATGAGGTATTGATGCCACACAGCAAGGAGTAAGGGGCCAGCTGAAGCTTATACTTAAAAAAGAGATTGACAGGCCTGGGATAAACCTCATCTAGACATAAAACACACAAAGCAAAAAAATAATTTTTTACAACCCGGTAACCTTAATTAAGAATTAGTCCCTCTGATATCCACATCACAACCAACATGGCCGACGAGCCAGCCTCATACATTTTGCCACTTTATTTTGTTATCTTTCACATCATTGTAGCCACTAGGAATTTCAGCCATGAACTAAAAGCCTATAATATTAAGTAGTTACAGATTTTATTCTATGATGTCATATTACCAAAAAAAAAAAAAAGTTATCTGAGGACAAATTCTAACTGTGCAATCGTTGTTACAAAGGCGTCTGCTTTGTCGCTGACTTTTTTTCTTAGGGTAGGGTCCACATAAGCATGTGCTCTGTAGAAAGCAGCACTGACAAAAATGGGATTTTTATATAGTAAATGGTATTACAATTGCTATTATAATATTTGACATTTTTCATTATGCAAAGAATAAAGCACAGGTGAACAAAACGGCTTTACAGGTATACTCCAACTCACTATTGGACTGTTTCCAGGTTATATTTACGTAAACACAAATTAGCAAGCGCTGACTGACCAGTTTGCAACTTGTGTATACATGGCTACCCCAAAGCCGCTCTGAAGTTCAAATTAAGAAGCCCAGTCACATGGAAAGGATGCTAGCTTTTTGGTGAAAGCTAGTCACATCATGTAGCAGCAAAGAGATGACTACACTAGAACTTCTGCATGTTAAAATTGCACCACAGGCTTGATCTAAAATCCCTTTAAGCTGGAGCAAAATACTCTGGTTGTAACTTTAGAGGTTGGGTTTTTTTCAAGAAATAATTTCCTGATTCTATCTATCTCAGCTCCGCTAAAAAAAAAAATGCTTATTACTCAGTCACATAGGTTCAAAAGATTAGAAAGAGAAGACTGATTCTGATGGCAAACAGAATTTTTCCTTCCCTATGAAAGAAGTGATGCATTTTTCTCTAGTTCTCCGGTTTGGAGCAGGAGAGTCAAAGCATTTATCCAAGTAATAGGAAAGGATTACACATGTAGATGGATTTACGAAACGTCAATCCTGGCAGCCTTCTGAAATTAAAAAAGCCTAATGCATGGGGAGTCATACTTTACAATAAGGGAAACGTCAAGCTGTGGAAAAACTATTCCAGAAGGTAGCTGTGAGTTAAGTATAGAGTTCACTTCTCTTGTCACTTGATCCTCTCCTTAGAATTAAGAACTGAACTTACCATTTTGAAACATGTAGAGCAGCAGCTATAAAAATCCACCAGAAGAACATTCATATTAGGACATTTTTTATTTTTTTTTTCCCTTTACACAAGTTTAAGGGATTGTCAGAGGTCAGAGAGAATTGAACATCCCTGCTGAGTCACTTCTATGAAAGACACACTGTGGAATGGTGTAGGTGTACTTACTCTTCGTGGCTATTGAGACAGGACCAGAAAAACCAAAAGGGAATGGGGCAGGGAAAAAAAAAAACCAACAAAAAAAAAAACCACAAAACTTGCTCAATATTGACTCTACTAGGCCTCAATAACAGGGACCGATACCAATTTTTAACAAATAAACAAGGATTTTCTCCCTAAGAAACACATCTGATTCAAAGATCTTTCCAATAATACTCACACAATTATGGCATTTAGGACAAAGCAAGTGTGCTAGATTGCTCATCATTAGGGTTAACCTCATCTTACAGAATAAAGATTTTGTCATCTTTTTGTGAAACCAAGACTACAGACACTTGCAGATCTCCAAATATCCTTTAATGAAAAACAGAACTACTTCTTGGCAGACACAGAATGACACATACACCAACTCTCCCCTCCCCAGCTATCTACTACTGCTGCTTTTTCGCCATAGGTGAGAACTGCCTTCCCCAGGCAGCAGCCAGTACGCTGTTATTTCCTGGCAGGAGGCAAACTAATGAATCAGAGCAAGAACACAGCTCCCATTTAAATGTGAGATTGGACTGAATACCTTCCCAAGCTACTGGAAATAGAGTGGGTTTGTTTAGGGGACTAACAGAAGTTATTCTACACCAGCTTTTAAATTCTATAACTGTTAATGCACGCAAAATTATCTCACATTTTGAATATGTTAAGGAAAGACCTATTGGAATAACAACATCAAGACCCTAGTGAAAAGCAGTATTTCAATGGATGTTAAAAAAAAAAAAATGGAAAAAACCAGAAAATAAACTCTCTTAGTCCCCCTGCAGTGCATTTATATCAGGGGTCAGTGCCAGACGTAAAAGAACTATTGAAATACATTCAGATGCATTTCCTTACTGCAGTTTCCTACATGAAAATGACAGCTGCCTCCTGGTCCTTCCTTAACGAAAGGTTTATACACCACCATTAAAGCCACATTCATTGTGACACACCACTCCCTTTGGATGTTTAGGAAGCAAAAGGGTATGAGTAAGTTCATCTTTGTTCAGGAAACAGGTTAAGCACATAAATACTAATCTAAGCCTCACAGCTCCTCTCCACAGCACTTGCCCATGAATTTTATGCTATGATTTTTACTTTCACTATTTATCAGTCATAAAACTTTGAACTATATAGCTCAACTCTTTTAAACAGAATTCACAATGAACTGTAATTACAGCTGTACATCAGACTTAGAGCAGTCTGCTTGTATAGGGTTGCAAGAAAATTCACGCAACGTTTTTCTGCAGATATTCTTAGAACAAAAATAGCTTCTATAAGTGCTAATTATAAGCCTAATCAAAAGTAAATCAGGTAAATAATAAATACTTTCCCATGACATTCTATTATCACTTGCAACAAATTAACACAACGTTGCTTCACAGCATTCTCACGAGGAGAAAATCACAGAGGTTCAGCAGACAGTTGCATCTTCCTGATTTCATAACGAAGTCTAAGCAAAGGAGGCTCAGACCTGGGCAGACCCAAGGAGGAGCAACCCAAAATCACTATGCCCCTAAACCAGAGGGTCCCATCACCTCTCTTGGGCAAATACCCAACTGAATTTCAGAGAACTGCTAAAAGCAGATTCATAGCTTGACCAGGATTATTGCTGACACAGAGAAGGAAGCAAGAAACCTGTCCTTGGTGGAAGGAGGGGAACTCTGCCCCTTTTGGCCCAGGCTACACAAGTTTTGCTATATAATTTTGAGACCACTGCCTGTCATGCAACAACATGCCTTTTTACACATCTGATCATGCTAGAAAATCCGAAGAAGAATTGTTGTACTGCTACATCTTAACCCCTTTGCTCCTGAGCAGACTAGCTTAGGAACACTGGGCGGGGGGGGAAGTGTAATGGTTTAATTGCCTACAGATGAATTTTGTCACCAATGTAAATGACCACTTGAGTCTGGTAGACCAAGATGCACAAGGGTCTTCCCCAAAACCAAAGCAAAGCTACTAGCAAAGATTTTAATGTATCCAAATCACAATGGTGTGGAGTGGCTTACGTAAGAGGAGTAAAGCAGAAATGAGATGAGTGAGAGTCTGGTTAGTAGAAATGCAGCATTATTAGCAACATCTAAGTAGCTAGTAGGCTCTAAGAATGTCTGTTTTGAAACAGCAGAGATCATAATTCCTTTTAATAGCAAAATGTACTTTTTTTATTTTTAAAATATAGCATAATAACGGCCTGTAAAGCCTAGAGGGCTTTTTAAACAATTTATCTGCAGAAAACTGCATTTCCAATATAACTGAAGAACCAGTGTCCGTGCCTTCAGGAGGAAATCAGCCTATGAGAGTATATTCTGATGTTGTGTTGCTTTTCAGTGACTGCTGGAGCATGCCATTTCTCTACTCTTAGTGTAGAGGTCTGGGGCCAGAGTTCACTCTGAGGTTACAGGTTTTTTCAGCCTGGCTAGAGATAGGTAATTACATGGGCTGCAAGCACATGCCTGCTATGACAATGGGTCACATTTCATTTTTCTGCCCTGCACACCCACTGTATGAGCGGAATTTAGACTATAGCCTATAGAGATGCAAGTACACAGGATGGTGAATTTAAAAAAAATAGTTGTTGGGTTTTTAAATCATGCTTATTGCAAAGCAAAATGACAAATCACTGAAGCTATTCACATGCTTTCTTCTCTGAGTGATCCCACAATAGTAACACAATCTGTATCCAGGTTATTGAATGTTTAAAGCCAGAACTGTAATTAAGTAACTGCTGCCTGGTGAGGCTGCAGGTTTAAAGAAAAAAAAAAAAATTCAGACCAAAGATCCACACTAAAGCTGAAGTGCTTCTAGTAATTCTACCTTTGAGCAAGCTTTTAAAATTAAAATTAAATGAATTTACAACATGTCATTATTCCTAGACCTTATGGAGTGTATACTTTACTGCCTACAGAGACAGCTTCAATCATACTCAGCATTAAGTTGAATTAGTGTCCCAAAGTGCCTACTCCCCTCCGCCTTTTAGCGGGTCTCTGTTTAGGCACAGGGTCAAAAATGGAGATGGGCTGCATGCTGCTTGCAAGTCCCTCACCTGCCTATTAAGGGGGGATCTTGAGGTTTATGGCTGCAAGGCTTATGTCAGCCAACCGTTATTAATTTGATTTATTAGGGGGAACATTGAATGATAGGATTGAAATAATGTATAACCAAGCTACTCTGACAATGCCCTATCTGTTTATTATAGGGAAACCTGTTCTAGTCAGTACCTCTATACTGGAAGCCAGTTCTTCCCTCTGGGATCACTTAAGATGTGGTTATTTTTTGGGGTATTTTTTATCTTCCTTGTGATCAAAACTTGCCATTCTTTTCTCCTAGCAAATCTCCCTTAGCATTCTGTTCCAAGGTGTCTCCTCTCAACCCTTCTTTTTCTTTTCTTCTCTGCATCCTTGGGGGAATTTCGTACTTTTCCAGCCTTTAGAAGTTTAATTCATTTACTTGCAAGAGATCCAGGAGAAAGTTGAGAACTTTAAAATGAGAAAGAATGTGACCCTAATGCAAGACTTAGAAGTAGAGTTTGTGTCTTTCTCAACACTGGGGGCCATAGTATTATATCAGCTGCTTTTCTATCTAGATCATGCATCTGATTCCAAGATTTGTTACCAATAAAGTCAATTTCACAAAAATACTATTTCTGGAGCTCCTCACAATGGTCAAGCTGGACAATACACTTTTTGTAGTCTCCTTAACTTACTCTTTGAACACTAAGTCAATTGAGATTAACCAGCAGTTCAGTCTATGCACTACAAATAATAAGTCTTAAAAATATCTATTGTGTTCATTATATATTTCCATTTTAAGGGACCAGAACAGACCCTTACAAATAATGCAATAACATGCATGATAACTATTTTAACTTTCACTACCTCTCCTGCTGTCCTTATCAATAGTGACCTTTGACTTTTGCCTTGAGTGTCTGCTTTTTTGGTTCTGAATTCAGAGACACAAGTTTCGATAGCAATATTTATTCAACTTTTAGCAGTAGGAATAAAAGCGCTAAACAAATTTAAGAATACACATGAGCCACTCTCACTTAAGTATGCCATATTTCATCACTTAGCTACAACACACCAACTTCAAGGCGGTTTTCAGTCGTCATACCCCACCAATTCAAACCTTCAGGTTTCAGACACCCTTTGTAGAGGTGTCCAGAATGAGATTTTTCAGTAATGACTTTCTGATGTCATCTGCTTCAACATCTGAAATCTTTTATCAGCACATTGCAATTAGCCCCAAGAACAGAGGTTTTGTACAGTATGATAATCCCTGCATGAAGATACCATCTATATACTCATTACTTTGACTGTTCTCTAGACTACAGGTGTCATCACCTCCAAAAGAAAGCTGCTGAATTAGACCTGTTTGTTATTTCAGGCACAACCTCAACATGTGGGGTTTTTAGTATGAGGGACATTTAAAGTTGCTTATGCTTATACACTATACTAGGACTACCTTACTTAACATTCTGTATACAAATTTCAATACTTTGGGGTAAACTTCCATCACTGATGATAAACAGCTGGCTAACAGAAGTATATTTTCTGAAACTAAGAGTATTACATCTAGGCATCTAGAGCAAAGGACTAATGAAATACTATGAATTCTTCATTTTGCCCAGGCTCTTGAAAATCCTCAAATAAACTCTTTGCAAGTGCATAAATAACAAATATGTTAATCTTCTCTAGATGCTCTGCTCTAGAGAAACATGAGTTTCTTCTATATTAATTAGATTATTATTATTAACTTCATTAACAAAAGCAAATTCCCCTGTGGGCAGAACTTAAAACAGGCATCCCTTACTGTAGCCCACACGAAATCATACATGCTCAGTTTCTGACATTTCATAGAAAAACTTCCTGAGGCTGTACTAGCTTTATTGCTACGATGGCAGAGTTCATAAAGCAATGTACATTAGTTAAGATAATTCCAGTGTCACACTGAAACTTGGAAATAGGTTTGAGAAACATGACAGTTTAAAAAGTGCCAACAGCTTATACTTTCACTTCTCATCCTGGTCTCTGCATCAGCAGGGTGATAGCAGAGCTGCTAGTGTAATGGTGACATACTGTCTTAAAGTTCTCAACATGATCCAGAAAGCAAAGTATGAATGTTACTAATATATACCAAGGCATAAAAGGAACCATATATTAAAAGTATATTCAATCAGGTATTTGCAAAGTTATATTCCTTCAACTGTCCACTCGTATTTTGGGTAGAACACTCAAACACTCCATCTTCTGCATTAATCAAATCAGAAAATATTCAACAGAATATACTTAATCTGGTATTGTTATGGTTCCTAAATGATTTCTCAGTCACTAGGTTGGTGTGGTTTTTCCCTCCATTGAGAATCATTTGACACCTTCATTTCTAAGACCTGGTTGTACATTTCTGAAATGCTAAACCACTAACGCTTAGATAGCATTAACAACTGAATTCCTTAAAAGAGCCTAGGAGCACAGAAGATTTATAGTTAAACCCTGAATAGATATTTTTTAATGATGAGAAGACCTTGATGTCATTTCCATCCATTTGCCATTAAAGATTATTCTCAACTCTATCCTAAGTTCTGTTCTTTGAAATAAATTGCAGAAGAAAAAAAACATTTTAGTAATAATTTAATTTTTACACTGCACTCTGCTTTTCAAATCTAGACAGTCTTATTGTAAAATGAGAGGTAAAAAGAAAAAGACCCTTTTTTATCCCATTATTAGTTTGCTAAGACGGTCATCAAAAAGTTTGATTTAATCAGCCCAACTAAACCTGTGCCATGTTCACCCTCTTGTCAGTATCTCCCAGGGGCTGGGGAACTAGGATGTCAGTCAGTGACTACAGATGCAGTTAGATCAGCTAGACTTAACCCTGACTTAATCTCTCCCAGGTATCCTTTGCCAGCTGGGCTCCTGGGATTCATTTTGAAGCGGCCACAGTACTATTATCTGAATTTGAGTGAACGGGATACTTTTTTGAACACAATCTGTGAAATAAATTTTAATGTCAAGACTGACACGCCAGTAAACTCCATGATTGTTCAGTAGGAATTGGATTATAAAACATAGGATAATGAACAAACATTATAAGTGATGCAAAATGTTATAGCTAATAAAGAAATTAGAATGCTGGGAATCAGCAGTAACTTGTTAATCTCATTGTAGGAACTCTATTTCTATATTAGCAACACACTTTTGACACCTAACTGTCCAAAATGAGTCTTCAATGAGCAATAAACAGCTACGTATCAAATAATGTGTGTCACCCTTGCTTTATGTGTGCTTCACTCCTCCTACCACTAAATCATATAAGAATCCCTCATGGTGTTCAAGTGCAGAGTCCCATCACACCCATAAAATGCACACTGAAGAAGTGAGCAGCTGGGACAATAAGGTACAGAGTAGAAAACCTTTTCCTAAGAGATTTTTTCAATTAAGCATCTTATTCTAATGTCTTGAATTAATAAAAAGACCACTGTTGATGCAAGCAGGTTTCCAAAGAACTAGTACATCATAAGCAAAGCTTGTTTACTGATCTCTGTTGCAGTCTAAAGTTAAGAAAGCTCATCATTGACAAAAAAAATTCAGACAAATTAGTGAGAAAGTATGATCAATCCCATTTTGATTCCACAAATGCAAGGCACAGTCCTTGGGGACTGGCTTTGGTTGTGGGATGGCAGAGTCACAACGTCAGGACCTGGCTGCTACAATTTCTGCAGAATTTACTCTGTGGGCGAACAGAGAATTTTATTTCTCTCTTTCATTTCTCAGCTTCCTATGGCTCCTGACATGAATCATAAAATAGTAAAGTTTTCCTTGACACTGAATTTAATGTTACAGTCTTGTCTACACTGAAGACTTGCCCTGGTTTAAGAGACATCAGTACTTAGAAAAGACAGGCATTGGGGCACAGCACAAACTCTAAGCACAGGGGTAAGCTCCACTGATGCGAAGCATGAGAGGCAGCAGCTTTGCCTGTACGCACTTAGAAACATCATCCTGGCACAAATTTGCAGGCACGCTAAAACCCCAGTGTAGACATCACTTGAGGAATTCCTGCAGATTCTTTCCCCCTCTTTGGATTTTTGTCCAAGTTGCTCTTTCATGTCTAGCAAATCCTTGAGTCCTTATCTGTTACTTCATAATACTTACTAGCAAATGATCAAAAGGCATAAAAGAAACCTCTAAATGAGGCGAAGGCAAATCTATTAGGCTATGGCACACAAATTAAGTCAACTAAGCTGGGGAGGGAAAAATCAGCTTTGTTGGCAAATTGTCTTGGACACTTATTTTGAGAATTAATACAAGTCATTCAAATTAAAGACTGCAGCAGCATTATCACGGGCACATTAAAAGGTATGTATTATGCACCACCCTCGGCTTTACCTCCTAGTACTATTAGCCTAAAAAGCAAACATGTTTTTTAAAACCACTTTTTTATGGTGTGCCATGACAGCTGATTAATAACTGCAGTTGCAGGATCTGAAAGCTTAGTGACCGAAGCTAGAAAATTCAATCTCTTTCCTATACAGACAGAGGGAGGGAAACTGAGCAAGAGAACCATTAATAAAACCCACTGCAATAGTTTCCTTAACATAACAAGATTGCTTGGATGTTCTAATTCTTCCATGGTCAATCTTTTTGAAAATTATTCTCAAATATTAAAGAATTCTGTAAGGTAGATGTTATTCTCCAGCTGGTAATGACAGAAGGTGTTAATGCACTCCTTGTAAGGGAATCACGAAAACAAATAACTCAAAAGTAAACACAGATATAGTGTTCTTCAAAGGTACAAAGTGTATTGGTGGGAATCAATAAGATGAGGATGACCTACATGTTTACTACACTGCTGAAAAAAAAAGTATTTTAATGAAAGGAGAGCATATTTTGAAGAGAATAATAATTCCCTATAAACAAAGAAAAACTGGAAAGACGACATTCAAAAGATCCAAAGCCTGTGTCTCTGATTTAATGAGAAAATAAGTTATTGTTAAGAACACAGAAGAGGAGTCAGATATCCAAGTTAACTGTTTATTTCTAGAGTAAAGGTCTCTCAATTTTATCCCTTTTTAGCTTGTACTCATATATGTCCCTTACCACTTTCTTGTAGCTTTTGGTACTGAATATAACTTGTTCTGTTCCTCTGATGTAGCCTTTTCAAGTAAATCATTCCTTGTTAAAGTCGATGATTAATCATCAGCTGCTTATTAATCAGTGCAAGTCATTTGTAAATGACCAGCAAATATGGCCATAAAGATAATCTTCCAATTAGAATTCTTGTGACTGATCTACACTGCATGTATGCCTGAGAAATCCATAATCAGTTTATATTCCTGGTCATCTAAAGAACACAATGGTATGATAAACCGTATCTTTGAAGGTGTATCTGTCAAAGAGACACAGCAATTACAATAAATAAGGCAGCAGATAATGACCAGGTATAGAACATATTACAGCATTGAAAATATTTTCCTAGGTTACATTCTGGGGGTTCTTTTCCACAAGGAATTACAACATAATAGGATCATTCTGCAGATGCTACACCTAAAAAAAGTGTTCTTTCTTAATACATACCAAAAAATAAATCAGCTGTGTGTATATATATATATAAAGTATACAGACACATAGTTTGCAGCTATGAAGAACACACAAAACAAATGCATTAATTTCTGAATGTTAAGAGTCCACAACACTTGCTCATACTATTACTACAGAGCCCCACAGCATCATTCCAACCAGGACTCCCTGCAGTTGCACAGAAATTTGCTGGAGATTCAGGCCTAGTACTCAGACAGATGCTATACTGGCCAGCCTGTTAAGATTCTCTTCATCTGGAGGAACATGTAAACCACCATAATCTTTCTCAGAAGCTCTTTGAAACCTACAGTGATCTTCCAGATGGGAGTTTATGAACAGAGGCACTTTGGGAACCTCATACCAATGCAGAAAAGGAAGCAGACTTCTCATACAGGCAGATGACACTGAGGGTCCCCCAGGTAACCCCCTCTCTGTAGCAAAGTCAGCAAGGGATCTCTGGACAGCTGCAGCTGTGCATCAGCTGGCCACACCATGGGAGGCAATACTGTGCAGATCCTAAAGGTACACAGACTGCAATTATGTTGCACATACGTGCAACTAGAACAGCTATTATCCTGTTAGCGATAGCCTTGACATTGTGAGTACTCAGCTCAATTGGGATCAATGTAAATGGATGAGAAACAGCTCTGTAAATTAATTCCTCTCTCCCTAACCTGTTTGCACTTTTCTCCAAGTCAGATCCCACAGTTGAATCCAGCTTCAGTTTTGAAGGTGCTCTCCCACATTCCAATACCTAAAACCTTCTAACAGTTTATTTAAATCAGCACAAGTCAGGAGTATCTTAACTGTATCTGTACAAATAAAATCCAATGAAATCTAGGTCCAAGTGCAATTATTTATGTAAACAACTGTAACAAAGTCAGCTTGTACACTGCAAAGTAGGTGCTGGAAAACAAGAGAAAACCAATTCAGCAGTAATTTTACACATGTGCTTCTCTGCTTTCCTTTCTTTAAAAGATACTCTCCCATGCTACCTGCCACCTAGAAAAAGCTTCTTAAAACATAAAGTCTTTGCCATACTGACTTACCATCTATCATCCAAATGTCACCTGGAAACAGTTTGTCCCCTTTTCCCTTAAAAGTCTTAATTTCTCTCTCCTTGGTACCATTTAAGTTTTTATCTGTATTATCTAACCACATAAAGCCTCTGAGATATCATTTCCACAGAAGATGCTATAAAAATAAAGTGGTAATAGACTATATCATACTATATCACTGTCAAAGCTCTTAACTGGAGTTCACTCTATTCTGCAGTGAACTATTTGTTCCCCAAGATAAACAATAAACCAATTCTCAAGTGTTCTTTGTTTCCAGTTCAGACTGCTCTGTGTGTGTCCAAAAAAAAAACCAAGCTTATTGCTCCACTGTTTTATCTACACCATGCAAGATGAATTTTTGTGGTCTTGTGGTGAAGGCACCGGACTGACATTCAACAAAAGCAGGATTTGCTCTCATCCTCTATATTCTGCTGAGGATTATCTACTTCTGCTTCAAGGTATGTCCACCACCTACTGCAAGGTGCCCAAGTGTCAGACAAAATTTCTATCCATCATTAAGATATAAAAGATACCTTTTCCTCTTCAAAATAAGAGTACTAAAAAAATCATCTCTAACAGACTGTTAGAAGAAAACCTGAAAAAAATGTTTACTGGAAAGATTTGGTGGCAGTTTCTTTGTATGTACCACACAGTTTAGGTAATACTTCTTAATAAAATTTTAAGCTATTCCTGTTTTAAGATACAACCCTGTGAAATAGCCTAGGTTACTACACTGGGATAATGAAGGTAATATTTTTAATTTGATATTTGATTGTTCTTATTGATCACAAGTATTCATCAGTGACCTATATTTCCCTCTGGGATTTCTACTAAATGCTTATTGCAAAACTTTATCTCCCAGTTCTAAGATAGCTGCAGAAAGCTTTAATATTTCTATTTGATAAATTGAAGCTCAGCAGTCAGACTCCAACATTGTGAGATACAGCAACCTGCTGGTGTTTTCTGAAGTAATTTGTAAAAATTAATCACAAATATAGCAAGTATGAGAGACTATCCAGCTTTAGTCCTCACTCAGGATTGTAGACATTGCCCAGTAAAACAGGTTTCAGAACTCAAAATAAAACCCAATCCAAAACCAACCCACACACCAGAAAAATCCAACACTGAAACACAAGCGCAAAACGGGAAATAGAAGAGAAAGATAAGGAAAAGACATAGTTTCTGTTAGGCGTATGAGAAAAATTGTTGAAAAAACCTGCTCATTCTTGCAACTTGGCTAAAGAACCTCGCGCTGGCTACATTATAGTTCATTGTGTGACACAAAGAGGAATTAAAATGCACGATTCAAGGAAAGGCTAGCAGCTGCAGCCAAAGCGTCCAAAACAACAATACACAAAAAGGGAAATAGCATTCAGTAGATATTGTTCTGTACTGGCTTTATCACATTATGCTACACAAATAGCCACGTTATTACTGTTTAGAGCCAAGAAAAGAAATTTCAAGAAGATACAGTGGTGCCAAAATAAGAACACTCTGAGATTTATCAATACTTCCAGAATTGTTAGACAAGAAAACTGGGACTGGGAAGATCCAAAAATACCAAAACAGATTATGCAGATATTGCTTGATTGAATGATTGTGGTTGTTTCAAAAACTTTACCTCATATTAACAAAAAAATAAGCACTTGAAAAAAAAACAAAAAAAAACTTGTCTAAACCACAGGTAAATGATTCCATTGAACCAATAATTATTTTTTTTTATTCCCAAAAGCAATTAAAACATTTTTTGAACTGGTACAGCCAAATGTAACAGGCTTATTTCCTTATAAAACAGAATGCGTATGCTGTCATACAAATTTGCTTGTCAAGACCTGTAACATCTAAAAGCACAAAGCAAGCATGAATGCTACACACGTGTAGGAAGACAGAATGTTTTCCCCAAAATTAACTAGCTACTGCAGAAATAATGCCTGCACGGTTCAAGGGAAAATTCAAAACTACACTTCTGAGTAGCCTATCTATAGCATACTATCTAAAGCAAGCTATATGAACCAAATACTTAAACAGCCGTTTCTGCAGAAGTTTGACCTCGTTTTTTCAAAGTAAAAGCACACTCATTCTTATCTCCAGCTCTCAGCCAAGAAACTCTAAAGTGCCAAACCACTGGGACAGTCCTTGTCCACCGCTCTGTTAAGAATACCACGAAGACTCTGGAGAACTCTCCACAGCTTAGCAAAGCTGCAGCTTTTAAACAGTATTTGCAATGTGACAGCAGATGCAAATGGGTCGGTACCCCTGTAAGGAGCCAGCTCCACTGGCCTTTGCTTGTTTGCTTTACTGCAACTTTGCTTGCCCTGCAAAGGGCATCCCAACTAACACACAGATTTTAGGACGAGTACTGAGGTGGCAGCTTTTGTACCCTTTGCTTTCCCAACACAAACAAACCACATAATTTTAATCTTAATTCTTTGCACATACAGCATGATTATTCCTGTTCCTAATTCAGAAAAAAAAGGATTCATTTTTAGTATGCACAAACCAAACTACAAGATTGATTTGATTTGCTTTCCATTTCATTTTTGGTTGTATTCTCTGTAATGCACTTTACTTCTGTTAGGCGAGATTTGCTTTTGTTTTGCAAACTTCTCACATCAGCCAATACTAGGAACACAAAGATCCTTTTGTATATTGTGCTTCCTATTTTTCCTTCCTCCTGTTCCTAGCAGACAGAACGTACGTCATTCTTGCTCTTTGCCTGTTAAGCAGAGTAGTGATGTATAGGAAGGTGGTTTTACTGTGCTAGCTAAATAAATAAGAATTTATCATATGAATTTCAGAAACTATTATTTTTTTAAAAAATAGGAAAGTAACATCGTAACTTACACAGTTAAAACCTGTGCAAATAACAGTACCATATTGCAAAATTAGGAGTATCATACTCAAAAAGCCTATGCAACACTGATAAAGCACAATATGAATTCCTAAAAGATCAGAGCTTTACTGTTACCAGGATATTTGGGTAGTCTGAACGTAAGATTTTTCTAACTGTAGATAGAAATTCCCTTTACATGCAAAGTAAGTACAGAGGATGTTAAGTCTACACACACACTGGCAAGCCAAAACCACCAATTGGTCCAGATTTCTCATCAGTGGTCAGCACGATATACCTACCAATAACAATTCAGCTACAGGATGTGCCAGAAAGACCAAGGTGCTCCAGAAAGATTGTCTTCTCTTTCCTGAGAAAAAAGTAACACAGCCTTTTACTTTAAAGTGAATACATTTTGAGGCCTATCAGAAATACCTTATGAGACTTACAAAGGGAATATTTTGCATGAATTAATTGTGAATATCAAAAACCAGTTTATTCATAAATGGCTGAAATATTAAAGAGGATAAACAATTACAGTCTCCTACACTAACTTCTACTTGCTGAGGTTTCCTTAAAGTCATTCCTGCCTAACATACGTCAAAAAGAATTGTCTTTTACTAAGGTACACTACTTTCATTTATACACTTATTCCAAGCAATATAAAGTTTACCATGCCTGAGAAAGCCTGCTCTAATTATATTTATACCTTATGGTTAGAAGTTTTTGTCTATAGTTCATGGTTTGAACTTCATGGTCTTCCAGTACCTTGCTACAAACTAGTTATGTGGTTTTCTGCAGGTTCAGCATCCCATCTTTTCTTGCCGCATAGACAGTTACAGAACAGCAGCAATATGTTCCTAAACCTTCCTTTTACTAGTTGTTTAGAGGTCCCGTCATTACTCACTGTTAGGTGAGTTTTCCATACCTGAAGTTATTTCTCATACTTCCCTTCTAACACATCTGAGGTTTTTATGCTATTTCTAAATAAACAAGTATTAATGTATTTGTATGGCCATTAAACCTTACTAGCAATGAATTTTCAACTTTGTGAGGCTGGTTTATTACTGTCATAAGTGAATAAAAGCATAGACACTCTCAGATGTTTCAATGTCATTTATTATTCTTTACTGTCAAATTATACTGACATATTTTGTCTTTCTTAGCCCCTAATAATCAGTTTAATTTAGATCCAAGATTAAGTCCATGCCTAAGCTTGAGACGATCTATTTTGAAAACTCCACTGTGCCCAGCTGTATTTTCATCCAACTTGAAGACAGACATTATTTCAGGGGGTTTTTTACACACTGCTTTATCAACCTAGAGGGAAACATTGAGAGTCATCACAAATAACTTCTCAGGTAAAAACTGAGAAAGAGCAAGCACCAGTAAGTTTTGAGTGTCTGAGTGCCTGAGCCTACTTTTGAGCAAGACATTCTGCTGAAATACCTTCCTTATCTTGAGAAACTAGATGATTTTTACAGATGCAATAAAGTCTTGTCCAACACACAGAAATTATAAAATTCTTCCATCTGAATGTGATTTTCCCCTTCATATCCCTAATGGATATGCATTTCTCTTTTCCCTGCTGGAACATAAATTAGCATTTTATTCACTTTGTTTTATCCTGCACTTGATTACTTGTGAATGTGATAGCAGAAGTCCTGGAGTTTCCAGTGCCTCATCTAAGTGGGATGCTGAAAGAAAGATATAAATAATTCAGCACAGGATCAGACAGCAGCTAACAAAGGATAGTTCACAGAATGGATGATACTGGGAGCTCATTGCAATACAGTTTACCTTTATCAGTGGAAAAGGTGCAATAGTTCTGCTTCTATTCAAAAGAACGTAACTTTAGATTTTCTCCAAACTATTCAAAATACAGTACAAATAATAATTGGAAGAGTTCAAAAACATAGCCATCATGATCCTACAGAACTTGCACTCAAAGACAGATCCGAAAATTAATGCCTCCAAAATTAAGTGGGATTTTGTTCAGGCTCAAATCTGCAGCCTATGCAATTCCGCAAAAACATGCTACAAGTCTTACAGAAAAGCCTCTTCTCTAAAGCCTTTGGATATGCTCACTTCAGTTTCAGCTCTCAAAGTAAAAAATCCAGTTCTATCAAAGAAAAAAATAAACCCCCCCCAACATTAAATACACACCTTCAAAGGGATCTGCAAACTTTACATTGCAGACCAAACCTCAGTCATTTAGGTATCATGACAGGCTGCTTTGATTTCACTAAAAATGCCAGAAACAACTTTGCCTCACTGCTTTCTCCTTTTTCTGCTGTAATGCAGGCCAAACACTGTCATGTTCATGAAGTGGCAACTATTAAGCCTTCATGAAAATGACAGAATTGAAAATACTTGAGGGCAAACCAAAGTCAATAGAGGGAAAAAAAAAACAATTCTCACTTACAACAACAGTAAGAAATTTGTTATTAGCTCAACAAGGAACACTGGTAGCATGACTGTTATGATAGCTTCCCAGTTCTAGTCCTATCTTTTCACCTTGATGTAATATATGGGCTGTGACTGAATCCTGTTCATTACCACGTGCTATTTGCAACACTTATTGTCTGTTAGATAACTGCCTACCACCTTTCCAAACAAATGATCCATGCCATATGTTGCATATTCTCCTTATAAGCCATTCTGTTTCTCCTTGCCATCTTCGAGCTAGCAGGTGAGACACTGCTGTTGGGCACATTGGCCCAGATAGCACTTAAAAACATAGTTAAAAAAAATTAAATAAAAAACCCCACAAGTTACAAAGAGGATGAAAACATGCCTCCAAACAATATTCCGCAAAAGAGCAATACAAATGGCCTTTAGCTTGTATTGTTACAAAACATGCATTTCAATAGTTTACAGAAGTCTAAGTCAGTAAAATAGAATGCAAAAAAGTTTATTCCCTTCTACCAGATGACTGTTTCACATACTGAATATCTAGTATCATTTCTCAGATGTGCTCATATGAAAAAGACAAGGGGTTTTTTGCAATGCAAAGAGAGTAGCTCACAGAAAGTTTTCAAGTCTATTGTAAATACAAGGCTTTTGGATTGTCTTCCAAAACAGTGAGATCTTTCTTGTTTAAATAGGTGACTGAGGAACTGATTTAGAAGTTAGAAATATCCTTCACTAGCTGGCTCCCCAGGGCCAATAGATTAAGTGCAGCACTCCCCTACAGTGAGGATCTCCGTGCTTCTGAGTTTGAGTCATTCTTCTGTTTCTGTACATATTGGAAAAAACTTCTTCTGGTCTTCACGTTCAGAGCAGAATATTTCTTCCATCTCTTTTGCTCGTTGTTATTTTTTTATCAAGCTGTCTTCATTTCCAAAAAGATTATCCAGGGAAACACCTTATGACAGGCTTTTTCTGCTAACCCCTCACAGAAGTTTAGGGATGGGGTGGGGGAGGACACTTTTTGTTTTGGTATTCAAATTCAGTTTGGAAAGTGATATTTTTAATATCACATTGTACAATCTGCAACCAATACAGGTCAGGAACTGCTCCACTGCAGACAGTAAGATCATAGAGATTTAGAAATAACAAACACAAAGTCAAGACCTTGCATTTGAACCATTTATCACAGCATATAAAAAGTCATAAGCATTGTCCCAAAATTTTACTAAGTAACACAGTTACATTAACAGGAAATCTAAAAAGTTTTTGGGGAAAAAAAAAAATCATTATATACCACGTTGGAATCCAACACTTGAACTAGTTTAGTCTTGGAACCATACAGATTTGTCTAAAATTCCAAATTAATTCTTTGTCAGAAGAAACCATTTGCCATTTTAGAACAGAAGCTTTGTACTCTCTTGGTGCTACACAGTCAAAACATGTTTGTCAAAGTATCTTCTGGACCAGCTGGCAGTATGTCAAAGAGTACAAAATCATAGTGATGATCAGAATTTCACAAAACAGACTTTTATTGTGTCCTTCAAGAACTTTTCTGCAGGGCTGAGTGGGCTTCTGTCCTCAGCACAGATTGCTATCACACAGCAGCAGCAGCACACATTGATATGCTAGTCACATGCAGCCCTCCATCCATCCAGAGACTGCAATCAGGTACCTGATAATAATGCAAGTCACATCAGCTGGACTGCTGCCGCAGTGAACTGATTCATGCTGGTGCCTTGATGCAAATAACAAGGACATCAGGGCCAGAAGATGTAGGATCTTGTCTTTATAATACAGATGCTGTTTTCAAGATGGAACATTCCAGTCTCTTGCAGGTACGAGGTGTACCTACATTCCCTTTCTCAGCCTCCGGCTGAGAAATGGCATTGTGCAACATTAAAAAAGAGCAGTGTGAGGCGGGGGTTGGGGAAACAAACACAATTTAATCACTAAGCTGCTACTGTCTTTTCAGTGCTCTGGCACTATTTCTTACTCTAAGTGCTGTGTTTTCCCATCATCTTTGTCACTGGCTGAAAACTTGTCTAATAGCCTTGAAGCACTGACTATAAAGAAAAGGTTAGCCAGACATGCTTAAACTGATTACTGATCGAATAAATAACTTTCTGTTATGTTAAGCAGGCATTTCTGGTTGGGTTTTTTTCTGTTTAGTTGTCTCGGTACATAATTTTATGGTGATTTTATGTATAAGCATGCATGTAACTTGCAAGTAATTGAAACAGTTAAGCCAGGACAATACTAATTCCTAAGCTTACATATGATTTTTATTTATCTATTGTCCACCAACACCAACAAAAACGGTAGCACTAGATCTTCCCATAGAACAATCACAAAAAAGTGATGTGCACCTTCAGTACATTCAGTAGAACAAACAATAAATCAAAGCAGCAGCAACCTAAGGTATGGTCAAGCTGCACTTAACTACAGTTAATAAGCAGGAGAATGCAACGATTTAATTTCCTCTTATCCCACCTTATTTTGTTTTGCCCAGATTTCTCTCACATAGTTTGGGGTTAAACATATGCACCACTTTAGTGTATAAAAGAAAAAAAGTGGGTTTTTTCCCCTCAGAGATGTCTCCTTTCTCACTTTTATCTTCATTCCTTTCAACCAGGAAAAATGAAATTTGTGTTGAATATGAAAAAAAAAGAGTGAGAAATAAGAGGAAATTACTAAAATAATTTCAAATTATTAACATTAATTGTCATCTTTACCTATATTACATTCTTCTTCTCAGCTAGTGAGATGCAGCCTCTACACACATAACCACATCAATTTGAAGGTAGGAAGATAATGCACATTGCCAAAGCAGCAACACCAACACTAGTGCTGCTAACACTTTAGATTTACAAATATTCTAACAGGAACCACTCAGCACAGCGGCTGGATGGGATCAAAACGTGTGTATCTCATAAGAATGGACAACAGACATCTATAGGAATAAACATTTTTTTTCCTTACTTAAGGTGGTAAATGGGAAGATCTTAATCACAAATAAATATTGAAACAGAAATCATAAAACTTTCAGCAAATAAGCACACCTGAATGATGCCAGAACACCCAGCACAGACAGTGGAGGACAGGCACTAACATCAAGGAACATATGTATCAATCCTTCTGACCAAGCAGCTAGCCCTAGGACCACCGTACTGATAAACAGGATTGGCAAGTGTAAGGGATGGTGGTTTTCTGACTCCAAAGGCATCCTCAGTCCAGCATATTAACACAGAAAACACAAGATAATCTCCCATGAATACCCTCTACAGAAAATACATTTGAAATCTATTTACTTTCATAACTCTGGAGAAGCTGGCTGGACAAAATGTTGCTCCTCAAAGGGAAAAGCTTTGTTTTCAGGGAGAGTAAGGGGATTTTAAACTTATGTCCGAGACCACCAGTTACAGCAGATCTTCCACCGGTCCAGTAAACCAAGAAAGACGCTTCTCCAGTTTACATTCCTAAGATAAGAGGTCACACAGACTGCAGAGCATCGAGATCTACAGGCACAAGTAGGCTGTGACAGTGGCTTGTTAAGCTTTCAAGTTTAGAAGTCAAAGATTTATCTATGCAAAACCAGCAAAACAAAGAAACCAAACTTTCATTTTCAGACTTAAGCCTGCCTCTACACAGAGTAGGACTAGATTTCTTTTCCAAACCTACATGGTTGAGGACTTGGATGTAACAAAAACTTCATCCACTGATGGCCACTATCCAGTTTCCCAGTTGGGCATCCAGGAGTCTGTTCTGTGGATGTGTATACTGGGCTTGCGTGGCCACACTTTAGTAACAGTAATGGGGGACTGCAGGGATAGCTTCTGTGAGAAGCTGCCAGAATCTTCCCCCATGCCCGATGGAGCACATGCTGGCCAGCTCCAAGACAGACCCACTGCTGGCCAAGGCTGAGCCCATCAGTGACGTCTTAATAACACCTTTAACTGCTGCACACCAGCAACTGCAGCCACAGAGGAGCCAGAACGTGTGAGAGCAGCAGCCCTGCACCCCCCAGGCCAGTGCAGGAGGAGGCAGGAGATGCTCCAGGCACCGGGACAGAGATTCCCTGGCAGCCCGTGGTGCAGCCCACGGTGAGGCAGGCCGTGCCTTCAGCCCATGGAGGTCCATGGTGGAGCAGATTCCCACCCACAGCCCAGGGAGGACCCCACGGCAGAGCAGATGGGTGCCCGAAGGAGGCTGTGACCCTGTGGGCAGCCTGTGCTGGAGCAGCTCCTGGCAGGGCCTGTGGCAGGGGAGATGAGCCCAGGCTGGGGCAGGTTTGCTGGCAGGGCTGGGGACCCCATGGGGACCCACGCTGGAGCAGCTCCTGAAGAGCCATGGGAAGGACTCAC
>JAVJGJ010000062.1:44703391-44777993 GCA_035590215.1 Microhierax caerulescens
GGTCGGGCTCTGCTCCCAGGGAACCAGCGACAGGACAAGAGGGAACGGCCTCAAGTGGCACCAGGGGAGGGTCAGATTGGGTGTGAGGGAAAATGTCTTCACCGAAAGGGTGGTCAAGCACCATCCCTGGGGGTGTTTAAAAAACATGTAAATGTGGCACTTGGGGACATGGTTTAGTGATAGGCCTGGCAGTGCTGTGTTAATGGTTGGATCCAGTGATCTCAAGAGTCTTCTCCAACCTAAATGATTCTAGGATATACAATTCTGCAGAGCTACACGGTGGTTGCGGTGTGGTGAGGGTTTTCTTTGGGGTGTGAGGGTTTGTTTATTTTTGTTTGGTTGGGGTATCCTTTTGTTAGTTTGTGTTTAAAGTTTAAACACCTGCATTTACAGACTGACATCAAATAGCTAACATAGCAGTTCTCTTGGTTTGGGTTCTTTGCTTCCCCCCACTAGCACCACTTAGTGCAATTCTCAGTGTTTCCACTTTTTCTTGGTGGAAATCAAGTTTTCTTGGTGGTGATGATTTTGGGTCATTGGGGTTTTTTCCCCCCACCCTTGAAGCCTAGGCCAGCATGCAGAAAACACCCAGTGAGTTACAGAATATCACCAAGGTGTAATATTAATAAATTAAATATTATTTTGCCTAAAAAGAACATTAAATATAAATAATTGTACCTACTTCCATTTTATTTAGCATGAAGGAAACAGTTCCTTTGCTGTTACCTTTCAATAATATAAGTTACAGTAAGGCAGACAAACTATGTTTGAAACAAAGTCATTCAGAAGTTCAGAGCCAAATTTTGTGAAAGAACAATTTTATATTTTTCAATTAGAAGTTTATTACCAAAATTAAATTAAAATTAAATCCAGTATGAAGCGTATGTGTAACTAAGCCCAGAGCTGAAAAAGAATCTTCAGATTTCTGTTTCAAAGTTCAAATACACTGCCACACATTAATGTCCTATCAATCAGGCAGGAGGTGCTGCAAAAGTTGACTATTGTTATCAAATTGTTCAGGTTTTAAGTGTGTTTTATTGTTGTTTGGTGGTGTATTTTGTGCGGGTTTTTTAAACAGACAGTTTTTTCACTTCTGATAAGCAAATGCCATTGCTGATCTTTAGAACAGAGGCTGTTCTTGGAACAGCAATGGAAAAACTCCAAAAAACTCTGGCAAAGAATAAATCATATGTAAGCAAAAGTAGTTTACTCATTGCATGCTTTCATACTCAATAAAACCCTCTAAGGCCAGCATGGTGAAACAAAAACTGCACAAAGCTGAAGACTCAAGGAAGAAGTTTCTAACAACCACCAAATGTTATGTAGGAGCTGAATGATGAAACCTGTAAGAGGCTCCCAGAACTCCAGCAAGACAGCACGAACAGAGTTCCCCAGCATGTGAAGATTTTTGCCAGGGCCAATTCTCTTCATAAAAAGGATACTTGGGCTGCCAGATAACTGTCTGCATTGCTGTGGATTTCAGATTATTTTTATTTTACAAGCGGGATAGGAAAACACAGAAGAAATTTAACTTTCTCACCAGTAGACAGAGAAAAGGCTGAATAGCTGACAGACTCCAGGTTTATTTTATAAACATCCCTTGAGAATATTCTGCTCACAGAAGTGTTTCAAAAGAACAGCAGTAGGTGGTAAACAAACACCATACACCTTTCTCTGAGGAGCTTCAGTCCTCGCTTCCTGATCTTGAGCTATCAGATATGCAACAATCCACTGCTACAACATATCTTCTTGAAAAGCATGTTCAAAATAAAATAAATAGAACGCATGCACACACAAGACACTTTCTCATGACATTACTTTTTCATTAAATAGGAATGTCTTCGCATATATTCAGTTTTTCTTTAACAAAAAAATAAGTAAAACCTGACAAAAATGTTTTTATTCTCCAGATCAAATTCTAATGAACCGTAATTTTCCAGTGACAGAGAAAAATGTTTTATTTTTTCCCACCAACTGATCAGACATATTAAAACCAAAGAACACCATTACAGAGTAATATAATTTCCTCCTTGAGATATCACTTAAAATTTTAACCAATTACCTATATGTTTAAGCCAGAAACTTGTTTGATCAATTTATACTTTCTAGTTTAACCTGAGGGAATTAAGGGAAACAGACTCCACAGTTCTTTTAACACTTTGATCCAACAGGTAATCACTTCACATAGCAAAAATTTGTTTAACACATAATTTAAGTTTTCCTGAGTTCAGCTTTCAGACACCTGTGCTTATTATGTTTTTGCTGTTAGATGAAAAAGGTATTTATTATTCTATAATTTCCTCCAAGTGAAGGTACTACAACATAGCCACCAAGGCACCGTTTAATCCTCCTGACCACCCAAACATACCATGCTCTTTAAATCCATCACTGAAGATAAGACTTCAAATACATTATAGTTCCTTTCTAAACCTTTCCCACTGCCAGCATCCAATTGAAAACATGGATCAAGCATAAAGCGTTCCAGTACTGGCCTGGAATTCTGTACCAAACTGCACACAAGGACATAATGTCATCCTTAATTGCTGTTCTCTATTCACCTGTTCAAGGTTCCCATTGGACATGGTCATTGCAGCACACTTGGAGCTCATCACTAATCCATCACAGACCACTGAATCACTGCTGAACAGGATGCAGCTCCCAGTTCAGTAACCACGGATTAGTTAACCCTAGATGTCTGACCTTGCCAGCAGCGTAAAAACTGCAGTTATTTGAACAGACATGGGTCACCACACGATGTCAACTGCTCTAGAGCGCTGTCGTCTTTATTGTTTATCATGCTGCTTGGCCCTCATGTAGATAAGTACTTAAGCATGTGCTTGAGGATTAGTCTAAACTACCAGCTGCCCTAGAGTGGGGAAACACATGAGCTTGCATTAAGAAGCTGTGTTCCAGTTTACTACCAGAAACAAGGTTGCTCTCAGCAGGTCAGATGATGCTCTGTACCTCTGTGGCTCAACTGCTTCTGCTACCTGAGCTCTCTCATTCAAAGCTAGGTTACCTCTGCTCTCTGCTACAGCCAGCAGCAATTGAATATAATGAGACTTAAAGTGCTTTCCTGCATAAGGGCACTACTATGATCTTGGCTCTAGGGAGTCCAGCTGAAGATTACAGCTGAGGAATATAACCCTCCTCCCCAATCCCCAGTCACTGTCCATCTACCTGTGGGGAAATCCTGTTTGCTTTTTCCCCTGCTTTTGTATCTCAAGTTCTTACAGCCATTTCATCTCCTGCCATAACTCTCTTTTTCTTGTTACCATACAGTTCCCTGTGAGTTCTTTAACAGTGTGGAAAGACATGAGAAAGTCTGGTGTAAAAAGCTCCCTGTTATAAAAAAAAAATATCTGAAAGTTAAAACAAACAACTGTATAATCAAAAAGCAACTCAGTGAGCCACAGATCCACTTGAACAGATGGCTGAATCCAACCCCTGGGTAACTCAGCTTAATCTCCTCACTTGTTTACAGAGCAGTCAGAGAGGGAGACCCTCAAAGTTGGGTGCGTGGAGCCAGCTGAAAAGGCAAGAATAAGAAAAAATGCTGGAGGAGATCTAGCACTCACATTGTTAATCCAGAGTAATCAAAGAAACTTACATACTTATACATAAAATGCTGCCATTAGCAGAACACAAGGCTGTATCTTGCGTGTAATAGCATATCACTATTGACAAAGAAAACAGTGGCCCTACTCACCCAGTTAGACTAGCACTGCAGAAGGAGTTTATGGTCAGTTACCCACCAGACCATATAAGCCTATAGGCTATCGTTGCCTAGGGTACAAATCCACCTACTACTATTTCTGTTCTGCAAGTAGTCTGCAAGACTTCAAAGTCTTATTGAAGTAGTATATTCTAAAGCATAGCCTAAAGAGGAAAAAAAAACCCCTCAACATCAAACCAAGTCCTTTATAGCTTACCAAGTTTATCTCTTTACCTCAAGATCAACATTATCATCATTGTAAATTCTGGTTCACCCACACTCCCCTTCCTTTTCTATGGAACAGCAGCTATGTACAGCCTAGGCTCTCACCCCTCTTCCACTGAAGAAAATTAAAACATTAACAGAAAACATAAGTATTCCACACACACACAAAAAATATATATATATACTTCCGGAAGAGAGATTATGGTTATTACTTTTAATGAGATAAACCAGGAAGCAAACATAGTTTCTACTCATAATTTCATGGCTCTCAAAGTGCTTTGAAAATGATAGGCGGAGTTTCAAAGTACAGGGGAAAGATCACTGCTCCCATGTTATCAAGTGTTGAAGCATCAGGACATGCCTATATCTTCAGTAACTTTTGATAAATCTACAGAAATACTGTGAGACCAGGTTATGTCAGTACGATGCGGGAAGCAGCTCAAGGTGCTTGGGACCAGTTTCCTCCCACTGCTTTCACCATGATTTGAGATCACTCTGCCAACAGCTATATACCAACAACTTCTAAAAGAAGCAAGCTGTACTTTTGTAAAGTGAACAACATGCTCCTCACAAAAGCCCTCTGTGAAGTACAGGATGGCACAAAAAGGATTCCATGGTTTGCTGCACATTAAGGAGTCTGTGGCAGCAGCAGAGGAAGAACTTGAGTCATGACCTTTAACACAAACCCTGCTTTCTTCCTTGATAGCAAAGTATCTCAGGAAGCTACCTCAAACAGAAAAAAAAACCAAAACCAAAACCGACAGTGTAATTCCAACAGACGCTCAGCATCTGCAAGAAGGACTTGGTAGGTCTTAAGAGTTCCTGCATGAGGAAGCTTTCCATTCCGGGAGCTATTGTGCTTTCTCCAAAGTTGGAGCCCAGTAATTTTAAACTGTCAATTGTGCTTCAAAAGAATTTGATTATTTTTTTCTTTCCATTCCGACACCTGGGCTCATGTGTTAATTGGCTCAAATTTACTGCAAAACCTGAAGATTACAGGAAGAGTTGGCTGGGTGGAATTTTGTGCTCGTGGCAATACATGATGCCAGGAAAAAACGCTGGGGATAGAGGATTATCCACAGTCTAAAAAAAACCTTCTTACAAGAATGCATGTTCTGAGCACAATGCGTTAAAAAGAAATGCTGTGTGAGGTGTTGATTTGAAAAAGCATTCTCACTTTTTCCCTTCTCAGCTGTAAACTAGAATAGCTCCTAGGGTCTGTCATAGAATCTACAATAGATGGAGCACAGGGTAGCTTTTGTCTCCCATAAATCTCTTCCCCGCTCCCAAGCACACCTTATTGCATTCCTATGCCCAAGCCGTGAGGAGGACAGTAGTAGAATTACTGTGCCAACTAATAAATCCCTTTCCAAGGGAAGCAAAGTGTACAGTACAAGGGACTGAATTATTCAGTAATGCACTTGGCACCAGAGATGTGGAATGCCGCTTCTCATAACCATCACCAACCTCGTCTGTTGACATAGTTTCTATATTCATGCATTCTTTGCCATGCAGTACAGAGGTGTTAGTCACATGCACCAGCTGGGTCACATGTGTCATCTTTATTTTCCTCATATTGTCAACTCCCATCTTTTTGGGTCATCTCAGAAGTCTGAACAAACTGAGAAACTCTTGCTCAAAAGCAGCCACGTGTATCCAGCCAAATTCCTACCCTAGATAACTCTGCCCACCCCAACCCTGTCACCGGACCAGAATGCCCTAAAAACAAACAGGACTTCAGACTAAACCGAGGACCTTATGGATCTCAGCAGTAACCAGGAAGCTCTATAAGGTTTCTTATCTCTCAACCAAGGTCTGAGGAACCATTTGTTTTTTGTTGGTTTGTTTTTGTTTTTTTTTCTAAAAGACTTCTTTAACAGAATTGGTTTTTTGATTCAGACAGACATTTGAAACATCCCAGACAGGAAAAAATGCTCACAAATACTACCGACTTGCTGACTGGCCCACTGCCACTCAGGATTTGCCAGTTTGCACAATGCCTTGAACAGAGAAATATAGGTTTCTAGCCACAGAGGGAATATATGCACACACACATAAAGGGATACACATACATGCATCAAGCTGTTTACACTGCTAGTGTTTTGCATACAGAGCTGCAGGAAGTCCTGCTCTTGGGTTTACCTACTATCCTTTTTCTTCATCTTTTAGCAATGACAATTTAATATTTCCTGTTTCCTAAATGCCCAAAATTCAATGAATGGAACATTCATTTGTAATCAAATACGACCATTTGGATACAGTAGTTTGGACACTTTTGGTTAGAAGAGGTAGAAAGCTGTAATGGACTTAGTCCCAATATGGCAGACTGAGATGAATTGAAAGAATAGTGTGCATGGCTGAGTGGAAGAAGGACTGTGCATCTTTATTAGCACTGTCTATTTGAAAACATACACTTCCTCTTACACATCAAAGGATTCAGAGAATTTTTAAGACCGTAATTCCTGTAATCTAAACACACAAAACTATACCAAACTTATTCTAAAAACCAGGCAGAGTGTAGATCTTTCTTGATGTCAGATGCTTCTGTTGGCATAATAGAGCATGTTCACCTTGACAGAGCAGCACACCTTACGATCCCATCAGGACTTCTTACTGCCCACAAGTAAAGCTCCCACAACTACACAACACTTTACACGAACTTGTGGTCTTAAACAGGTGGGGAAGAGAGAGAAAAGAATTTAATTTGATTCCAGAAAAAGAAAAAACAAACTCTGGCAAGTAAGAGGTTTTAAAACCCTCCTTTCTTGAAGGAGAGGATGGCCAGATCCTGAATAGTTAGGGGATTTGGCAGAGCTGTTCTGTTTAGTGCCTTCCACCAACTTTAGTACCATCACAATTGACTCAGCTGCACTGACCAAATTAATCTGGTTAACTCACCCTGACAGCCCAGCTGGAGCAGAGGAACTTTGGAAGAGAAACTTGCACCATCTGTGGCCCACCCCATTAAGGTGAGTCGTTGGCAGTTTAGGGCACAATCTCTCTCAGGACACTCTCAGCTACTGAGTGTGCACAGAAGCACCACAGGCAATACAATTACACAAAACTGCAATGAAACAGGAAGAATCATAGTCCAGAGATGACAAAGCAATTAATCCACAGACACCAGCGTTCACAAGCAGGGAGAAAGAACTCCAGTATTCATCACCGATGGCATACAAACAAAATATATATTTTTAAAAGTCTCTATTAGTTACAGAACAAAAAATAAAAAGGCAGCTGCAGCATAGATTGGGCAGTCTTATTCAGCCAGAAACACCACCATCGCTCTCTTCCAGACCCCAAGCTCTCCTACTCCTCCCCTGCTGTTTCATATCCCCAATTGCCAATGAACCTCATTAGCCTTCCTGCATGAAGCACCTGCTAATCCACCCATCCTTGTTAGCACATTGAAAAGCATCTGGTGGTCTAGAGGGAGGAAGTTAAAGCCTTTAACTCTATCCCTGCCAGACCCATTCACCACCATGCATTCAGGTTATAAAAATTATGAATTTAAGTGTACTTCTAAGACTATACTGTCTCAAGTACCATCTCAAAGTCATTTATATGATTGAACACACATTCTGTGGTACCTGAACCCTGAGCAAGTCTATCAGCAACACCTGAACACCTTTTATTTCTGTCTTTTGAGGATCATATAAGTGCACTACAGAGCTGGAAAAATGCAAATGCAGGGAGATTAGAAGCTTCTCCTACACCCAAACATTTGGCTTTCCCAATGTGAGTTCTCTAAAGAGATCAAGTTGTTCACACTCTCTACAACCTATTCGCATACTCCTGTGGTCTGCTAGCTGCAGCACTTTGAGAAAGCAGAGAGAATTACACATTTCTTCAGTTGATCTAAAGAGCTCAACTGAAAATCAACTCCTTGCAACAAGGCACTACTGCCACAAATACATTTGTATTGCATTTTTTTTTTTTCAACTGTGATATACAAAACTAGGAGGGAACAAAAAACATATTTTTTAGGAGTCTTTATAAAAACAGATGGGTGAGTAACTTAATTACTTTTTTTTTTTTCATCATTTTACATCATTTCACACAAGCTGCAGGTGGAATAAGAGGTTCATTGAATTATGGAAATAGTGACTACTGAAGAAACTACAATCTCCAACAAACAAAATGGGGAACAGAAAGAAAAGTACAGTCATATTTTCACCACTAGAGAACCGAGAGGGTTATACTGAGCAACTCTTCCAAGGACATGCAGGAAGTTTATGGTGCAGTCAAGAAGTAAACAAGATGACAAGCCCCAGTCTGGAGCTTTTATTACAAGGTTCAACTGTGAACATAAAATGATTTGACAAAACCATTTTATCAAGACAGCCTGACAAGAATTTGATGCTTTGTTGCTTCAGTCTTGGTTTACTGCACAGAACTGGTAAGAGTGATCTCTAGTATTTAGTAGAGACTTAGAATTTCCTGTTGTCAGATTTTCTAATTTGGTTTTCTAGCAGCTTCTGTATAGCCTTGTGACAGCACTCTAGGCAACATACGTGTTCAAAGCAATTTCAACCACTTGTCACAAAAAGGAGGTGCTATATTCCCATAGTAAATCCATTTGCTCCTATAGTGTTCAATAGCTGACTGCAGTTACTGTTTATTTTCACTGTCTCTTATTTCTGTTGGACCAGGCTTTCCAGCTAGCAAAACCTTGCATCCTAGCAACTTCAACATCCACCCACTCATCTGGAAAACGGGAGTCACAAACAACAGCTTCTACTACTTGAGGATCTGATGCAGTTGGTGGTGAAGGAGGAGGAGCAGACTTTGTTCTCCTATGAGCTGGTATTGCTTTGTCAATAACAAACCTGGCAAAATGACCTTGGTACAGTGCAGCCTCGGTCACCCAGCTTACAGCAGAAATTCAGACACTCTTGAAGACTGACTAGGTACATGCATGGTCATCTATAAGAAAAACTGAGCACAAGTAAATTTGTCTTCTATAGCTCATTCACAGATCGTTCCCACCTCCTCTGAGCATATACCTGCCCTGGTTCATACTCTATGTGTACGTTTCTTTTCATATTTAAATTATACTCAGGATCTCAGATGCTCTTCAGAACTGTTGTAGGTATACATACACAGCTGCTAGCTCTATTATTTGTATTATAATGTTATTTGCATGTACTTACTATGTGAGCTTCAATCTGGTCTTACCTTTTGCACCCTATAAAAGAATTATCTAGATGTAAAACCTACCGACCCTTTCCAAGGGGAAAAATACCTGCTACTTCTCACTGCTGACACTTTACAGCATAGCTTGAATGCACCAAAGTGAAAATTCATCTTAAGATAACTGTACCTATGCATCATTTTTGTCCAAGAGTTGCTTCAAGTCTTTCAATACACCTGAAAAGGTTCCCAGTTTGAAAAAGCCAGGGATTTGAGAAACCCAGACTAGCTACAGACAAGCATTGCTGACACATACAACAGCTTTCCTCCACAGCACAACCACAAGTTACCCCCTCTACACCTTCTGGAGGACCTCTCATTCCTTTGAGATACCTGCCATAGACTAAAAATTTCAAAGTTATAATTCCAGCTGGATCAGACACACATGGAAGTTCTAGAGATGATACAGAAAGATGAGACACCACCCAGAGAAAGTCAGACCAAATTTGAAGAGCAGAGAAGCCACCTTGCACACAACCTACTCATTGCAAGAAACCCATGCTGAATCAGCAGCAAGATTCAAATTGCTCCCCGCTTACTACTTACTGTTATGGCCAGCCGGTTACATTTAACAAAACTGGTTCAGAGTCCCAGCTTAGATTGTAAATCCCTTTGAGAAGAGAGTGTATCCCAGCAGTGCCTTGCAGGGTGTTCTGGGGCAAGGCTTGGACCCCCGGTGCACATGTGAACACAGGTGTTGCAGGTTCCATAGAAGTCTGTCTCACAGCTGTAGTAAATCACACTCTTTAAACTGGTCTATCAATTAAGAAAATCTCTTTTTTCTTAAAGTTACAAAGTTTAAATCAAACATGGGTTTCTACAGAGACTACAATGCAACTAAAATGGTACTGCCATATCCTTATGTACGTATCTGGAGGCTTGGAGGGATGTCACTCTCAGGACAATGTTATCTGCATACCCACTGTCTTCACAGTGGTATGGTTTTGCATAAAAAAAACAATCAATTTTGTTTGGGTTTGATGTTTGGTTGGGTGTTTTGTTTTGGGTTTCTTTTTCTGTTTGTTTATTTGGGGTTTGTCTTCTTGAGAGAAGTATTTCCACACAGGGTAGGAGAAAAATCAAAAGAGTAAATCAGTAATGGCTGCAGACTCTTGGAGGATATCACAAAGCCTCGTCCTCTTCACCACACATAAATGGCCAAGTTACACCAAACTACACTTAATATGCTCTCATCTCCGGGTCACAGAACACACTACAGGCATACAAACAGTAAGACAGCCAACAGCACTTTGATAAGGAAGACGTAACACATGAAAAAGAATCATCTATGTGCACATGGGTTTAGTACCCCTTCCAACTGAAGTGGAAAGAAAAAAGATTTTTAAAATAATCAGTGTTTTAAGGCCAAAAAACACTCTAAAAACAGGCATTTCCTTGCAAAGTTTCCATATAAGGGAGCACAAATTTGCCTTATTTGAAGAAAAGCATGAAGTCTGGGTATCTGAGTACTAAACTACATCCATGTGCTTGTCTACTGTGAAGGGAGCTCCAGGTGTTAAAAAGAAAAAAACGTGCTGGAAACCCTGCTTTCCTATGGTGTGGATTTGTTTGGTTTTTTTTTTAAATTACTTCATATTTAGACAGATGAGTAATGGCATTAAAGATTATTTAAAGTTTTCTGGGATTCAGGATGTTTGTAATTTTTTGGTTTCCCTCAGGATAAGAGTTTTGAATGTTTGTAAATACTCACTTATAAGTGAGTATAGTATTCTCCAAGGAAATTCTTGCTGAAATATCAAGCTTTTAAGTGTGTCTATCAAAAACTCTCTCCTTCTAGCATTTTTTTTCCAAGCACTGCAGATTCTAGTGGTTTAGGATCTAATATATGTAAGTTTTGGATATATACTTGACTTGTAACAATAACAATTGCATGCAATTTATTTAAATTTGTTTGTTTAAAGGGTTACAGAATAGAAAGATCTGCTCAAATACATACAACAATTAATAGCCCCTCACTGATGCTACAAAACTTCAGTTTGACTAGTCACATTTCTAATAGTTTTTAAATTTGGTCTTATGTTGAGCCAGAACCAGAGTGTAAAGAACCATTACTGAGAAAATCTTCAGTATATAGCTCTTCCTAACAGTGCTGATAATTTCATCACTGGGTAAACAAGCCTCCAACTATGTCATTTCTTTTTGTCAACTAATTCATCTGTTCATAGAGTTCAAAAAACTTGACTAACATAGGAAAATACGTTTTATCAGTTGATCATGCTTCTGCGTATTAAAAAAAAAAAAAGTCTAAAGGCTTTTGCTGGCAGATTATCTTGGCCATCGTCACAATGACCACCACAAAGCACCAGCCTCTTTCTCCTTCTAACATTAAAAGGTCTACTGAACATGAAGTTACAGTTATAATTTTAATTTCCCAAACATCTATACACTGAGTACATGTCTTGTAGCTTTATAATACAACTTGATTACACAGTTCATCTAGCAAAATTCACTTGAGAATCAGCCAGCCAAACTAAAGCATCTAACCCAATTTACATGTGTTGTCAGTCATGCTTGACTAGCCACTGCATTAACATGAATGTCACTCTTAAATTCAAACAAGCCACCCACCACCCAGTTATCAGCACACATCTTACCTCCTTCCCTTCCGTCCTGTAGGAAGCAAGCAGCAGCCAGTTGAGGCCTTACTGACCATTTAAAAGAGAAGAAAACCATCATACTAAAAGCTCTAAAGGTTCCCAGTAAGATGCAGGTGTAGCGTTTTAGATTCATTTACTGACACAGCTTTCACTGAACAATTCCCAGACTTAGGTGGTTGCTTCTAAAAGCAGACAGGAGATAGCAGTCAGGATCCACAGGCTCCTGACAGGTTATAGAGTCTCATTGTCCTTCTTTGATAACGACAAATTGAAGTTTTTAGCACTGGGGTTTATTACCAACTTTTGCTCAGTATTCTTGCAAAGTTAAAGAAACACGGAAGATTTGCTGCCTTAGTACACACAACCTCAGCACAACTGCACAACTCTACCACAGCCACCTGCATGTGGATACCAAATGTGCATTGCCGGCATGATGTGCACAAGCTCACCAGATAGACATATACAATTACTTTGTCACAGACAAAGCCCCCTGGGGCCAAGCAATAGACTGGATCTAGATTTGTGGATTTCTCCTCATCATTGCTTCTCTGCAGTTTCTGAATATAAACATACTCCACACCAACTGTGCACTCACATATACACTCTTAAAAAAAAAAAAACAAACAACAACAAAAAAACCCCAACTATTTAAAAAGATTGTTCCCAGTGGCAGAGTAACACCTTGTGGCACACATCTCATGGAACATTTCCCAGACTAGAAGTTTTCACTGAAGCTGAGGTGGACAAACTGATCTTTGCAAGGAACTTCCTTTAGATCCAACAGAGAAAGTAAATCAAGATCTCTTCTCATGTTTTAGCACAAGTGTTTAATGACATGTTCAGAAAATAAGCAGACTAACATTGTGAGAAAAATTTAAAGTGTTTTAAAGCTATATTTACAATTTGGTATTAAATGAAAATAAGCACTTGTAGCAGAATGTAAATTTAGTACAGCTGCACCCTATGGATGCCTCCTGTTTCCATGGCCAAATACAAATAACAAGTTAAAACTGACACCAGAATAAAAATAACGTCATGAACATGCTGCAGGCTCTCTGTAGCTGCCAGTGAAAAATGGGGAGACCAGTCTTCAACTGTTTTTATTTTTTGCTTTTATAACCCATTTCATCCATGCACCTAGTTCTCCAGCAGCGTCTGCCCGATTCTCCAGTTTTCTGCTAACAAGGTCCAGGAAACACCTGCTCAGTGGCTGAAAGACCCTTTTTTATTACCCTTCTCTTGCCTTAAAACTATGAAGCATTCCTAGCTGTAATTCATCTACCAGAGGATTAGTTGTATGCAGATCTCAGAACTACAGCCTGCCTGTACCAGGGAAATAAAGCGTGCTTCATGTATTTCAGCAATCCTATCACATGGCACATCACGAGGAAGGGGGAAATATCTCCATGAAAATATTCTAACTAGAAGAAAAAAGTTCAATGAGCTTGGAATCAGAAAGTTATGAACATCAGCTTTTCCACTCCAGAGACTCCAAGTCTCACATTCTTTTTAGTTTTCTTTCAGAACAAACAAACAACTTATTTCATATAAAATATCCTCAATGCAATATGTATATGTACTATTCTAATCTATCACTGGCAGCATAGCAAAACATTAAGTCCAAGTGTTACAGCTTTCACATGCCATATGTTCTTACAGGTCTCATGGTTTGTCTACTAAAGTCATATACAGACAAACCTAAGGAAAGGGGGAAGCCAAACCCATGGTGTCACTGAGCACTACTGCCAAGCATCATGAGGTCCACCAGTAGCATGGAACAGTCCACAAGTACCTCATGTCCCACTGGGCACAAATCATCACTTCACTACTTGTATGGCAAAGTCAAGTCTGTAGCACCACAAGCAGGTTGAGAAACCAAAAGCAGAGGGCACTGCAAAAGACTTTTTATCTGTGGAAAAGAAGGAAAACATTTCAAACTGCTTAAAGAATCAACCCAGCAACAATAAACAAACCCCCAGTGGTGGTTTGCCTCCTGAAGAAAGTCCTTCCTGACACAGCCTGGACAGACAGTTCATCTGAATGTGTGAACCAGGCAGAGCAGCCAGGTAACTCGGGCAATTAGATACTGCCACAACTACCAGCTTACACCACGCTAATGTACAGGTGTGGCCAACTACAAGCTTCAGGAACGGGAGCAAAACCACTGGAAGCCAAATTGCACATTACGGAAGAAATAACACTTTTCTGAACCACAAAGGTGATATTCATAGCATGTAAATATAACCAAAGATCAACACAAATCTTCTTCAAACCTGCTTACAAAACAAGACCTCAAAGGACAAAGGAGCACAATGACTTTACAGTGCTGCGGTTCACCCTCTGGGACAACCTACAGAAAGGGTTTCCTCACCAGCATGGGGAAGATCTGGCTGCGTGCTCTAGCAAGACCCCAACAGACCACCCTGGTAAGTGGAAGGGTTTTTTATGCAAGAAATACAAGTTGTTAGTTAAAGTGTTAACTCTTCTACAACATGAAAAGAATTGAAAATATGTAAGAGCAAACTGTTAACAAAGTGAGAAAAGTGGTGGTGGAGGGGTAACCTTAATAGCTTCGCTTCTTTACGATGCCAGTTTTTCAGAGAAACATTCAATGATAGCTGACAATGATTGTACATCATATAAGAAGTCTGATCACTAAATGAGATGCTGATAACAGGAAACCATAACATTAAAAAAATAAACACAAAAAGGCTAAATGTCTCACACAGTATGTGACAGGTGTCTGATTTTAAGGAGTTTGATGCTAAGTTTTAATTATCAGAACTTCTCTGTAAATATAAAGCCGATTAAAAAAATGTTGAAAGTTTAAAGATATAAAAAGAAAATATTTAAAAACCTACTTATTTTATCCTGCTCTATTTATCTTTAACTGAGACAGACATTTATTTTGCCTACACAGTATTTAGTTTGCTGAAGACAAAAAATGTGATCGGTATTTTTCCAGAATGAACCATGCTTATTTGGGTTGGCAGCAGGGAGAGCTTTTTTCTGAGTCACATCCATGCCCTGCCACCTGTGTTAAGAAGCTTGTTTTGCAACAGAACAGTGCTAAATTGTGGATGAGCGCTGGAAAATTTAATTAAAACTCACTTCAAAACCAACACATCCTGTAAGCATCTCAGGAAATCTATAGGTTCATCATTAAATTCATTAGCAAGTTTATAAAACCCAAAAACAAAAAATCTGTTCAAATATGCATGAACACACACATAGAAAGCAGCCACCCCCAGTAATGCAAATTCTCTTGGACCTTGTGCATTGTGGCAAGGCCCCCGGAGTAAGGCAAACACGAACGACCATCTGTTATTTTTGTCTGCAAAGCAGCCACTTCCCCCCTGATGAATCTTTGATAGCAGCCAAGCAATGGCAGCGACTGCTGTGGCAGGAACTGACAGCCAGCAGCCCCAGCCTCCATTCCTCTCTTCACTCCCCCTGCATGTTAAATGGCTGCTTCAAACCCAGGAGTAGCTCTTTACATATTAAAACCAAATATGCCTTTTTTGTGCTTTCATTTAAATTACAGCAAATGAAGGGAAGTGTCAGGGAGCAAGTGAAGGGAAAAAAGAAAGAGAAAGAGTCGGAGAATGAAGAACCCCTCAGGGAGCGTTCACAGTGCCAAAGAGATACTCATTTTCGAGCACCATCTGTTAAGAGCTACTTGGAGCTTTTCCTTTCTCTATCTTAATACCCTCCCCCAGGTTTTACCATCTCACTTGCAATACCAAGTGGCAAAAACCTCCAGAGCTCGCGGAAAAACCACTTGGCCTTCAATTACTTGAGTGGCAAAAATGTTACCTCAGGACAGAATGAACTATGGTGAAAGCCAGCATTAGGCTTGGATGCAGGAGACGCTCCGAAATTTACTTGTACTCTAGCCGTGTTGAAAGAAGCCACAAGTTTCAAGACAGTGAACAAATCTGAGATTTGCCCCAAAAGTGTAGGTTAGGCTGGCAGCTCAGCTATGGCCCATCCCATGTGGCTGTGGGGCCGCAGCGCTGAACCAACCTTCGTGGTAGTACAGTTGCCAAATGGAGGAAATCAACCTTGTTCTGCACCACTCTATCATGCTGACAGCTCTTCCCATTTTGTTTAAATCTATACTTTATCTGACTTGTCACTCACAGCAATTTAGTGGTGAAGATAGGAGGATGGTTCGTAACTTATAGGCAAGCAATATTGCCTTCACAGTAGAAGTTTGCGTAGAAATTTCACAGTGGAATGCAAATGTTTAGACTAATGACTTATTAGTATTTCTATGCCATATCTAAATCATCTCTGAAAACTGTATGGAGAACGTAATCATCATGAGAGATTGCAAATTGCTGGCCCTAAGGAACAACGTGTTTATCAGCAGTGATGAGGACAGCAAGTCCGGCAGGGTTCTAAACTAGGAAATCCAGTATTGAGAGCGTGTTTTGCCAAAAATTCTGGGCCTTTTTCACTTCATTTCTTCACTCTTTGGTCAACTCCAGGACTTATTCAAATATTTATGGAAGCAGAACAGAAATAGGGACAGACAGAACCATCTGGGAATAACCAGTAGACAAGCAGCTAAAGAGTTTTCCATCAAGACGTAGTGCATACGCCAACTGCGGAGCTGAATTCACATTCTTCCTTTATGCCAGGCAAGATCTTAGCCACAAGACTACAGTCTGTCAGCTTTTCTTTGACAACGATTTTTGAATTATTTAACACAATTGGGGTTGACAAAATAGATCCTTCTTCAGGCTGCCAGTAACATGAGACAAAGACAAAGCAGAGCTTGAACCTTCAGCCCAGAGAAGTGCCCTAAGCAGGTACGTATATACAGAGAAGGGGACAAGAGGGGCCATTCCCAGTTACTTTCTCTTCGTGATTCTACTGAGAAATGTTGCCAACAATGTTTCAGATCTAGCAGATTTCACTGAAAAGGTTCTTATTCGGTAAGAGACAGGCAGGTGCATAAGAATTTTTCCCTGTCAGGTTTAATTGGGAGATACCACAGTTCAAAACCATAAATCCAGATCAAAATAATAAATTTCCAAGACTGAATTTAAAACCATTGTAGTTTATCAGCCTACGTTTCAGCTTTTAAGGTGCATTTTTTGCAGTTTTATTATGAAATATTAGAATCAGAAAGCTTATATTTACCCGAGAAGTTCAGTCTTTCAGCTGTTTAAATCAAGTCTGAATAAAAATATCCAAACATAGATCTGATCATAAAATAAAACCAGAACAGTTGGTAGTAGTAAGCATCAAACTTGACCTTTCAGAGGCAAGAGTGAACTTCAGCTACCAACTACTTTGTCATTTCATATTTAACCAATTCATTTTCTCAGGTATTACAGACTTCTGGCCCTTTAGCAATATTACTATCCTTTTCATAAAGGATTTATTCTTCCTTTAGCTTTGTTGTATGCAATGCCAACTCCAAGATATGAGACAACTGTCTACTTTGCCCTGGTATTCACCTTATAATTTTCTTTGTTCAGTGAACCAGAACAACCTGTGGGAATACACCAGGATGCCAGGTCAGCAAGATGTTAAATAAGATACTGAAACACCTGAAGAGTTTTAAGCATCAGAATAGTCTTGCTAACTTCAGCGAGATCATCCAAGCCCATGGAGATGCACATGCACTATGCTGGGGCACACACATGATTCCCAGCTGCTAGATTCATAAACAGCTTTCCTCTAGAGTCAGTCGTGGGAAGTCATGAGCTTTATTATTTCCAAAGCAAATATTCCTAAGCAATTCTGAAGGTAACAACATGGTAAACTCTTATACCTAGTGGGAAAGGGAAGGAATTTCCAAATATTTTTAGCAGCAGTCTACTTGCCCAGTCAGGAGCTTAATGCATCATGGGAAGCAGTCAAAATATGTAACACCAATGTCAAGTTTAAGCAAACCGAAGGGTGTGTAAAAGCTGTTTGGGAAATCAAAAATGGCACTCACCATTTCTATTCCCCTCATCAATAGAATACATTTGGATTTTTAATTTAAAACCTGAAAACTTACTAGTTATTAAGCTTTTTTTTATTAACATACCCCCCACCCTTGCTAAATAACCGTCTCATTTATAACTAACATTCCTCATTTTCTCTGCTTCAACAGTTTTCTTATCTTTCATTGTTACAATTTTCCCTGCACTTCCTAGATAATCTCTGTTGGGCTGTCTTTTTTTCTTGTTGCTTCCCCTCCCCCATCGTATTGCCTTAACATGCTACCTTTACCTCCTCGGTAAAAATCCTGACCCAACCTTCATCTCAGCTAGCTTTAGCTTGACAGTGGATTCTTTCCCTGCAAACAAGGATTGTCACTGAAGCTACAGCAGTGCCAGCTCTGTTCTGCAGCCTCTAGACTGCTTCTTAAAACAAAGAGAAAAAAACCACTTAGTGCTACCTGGCAGAGAAAGAAAAGAAGCAACACAGATCAGTGGGATTATTGTTCAAGTAGAAACAGCTGAGCAACAAACACTAGGGATCTAGCTCTTCTTACACCCAACCACTGTTTCTATGAAAGGGTATTTCGTTTGAGAGCCCTCAGAATTACTCCTGATTTACTCTAGTTTAAAATGGTACCATCTACTGTAACATATTCCTTCTCCCAAAGGCACAGCCAAGGAATCTAAATTACAGTTCATGTTCAGGAAGAGAGAAACAATCTGGAGGAGAGATATAATATGGGAATTCAAAGAAAGATTTAAAGCATTAGGAATGTTTCACCTCCAGTATTTCTCACTCCTGAGCCCATCCTAGGCAAAACCTACTGATCATACAGCCTATTTTTAATGTAATTTTTAATTAAGTATGTAATATCACTAACAGCTCAAATTAATTCTTATTAATGTATATTCAGATTGCATTTGTGCTTCTGTATATTTGAATATATAATACACATTACATACAGAGACATATTTCAAACAGGACAGCAAGCTAGACAATAAAAGTACCATTCAATCACATACTTGTACTATCACTAAAGCACCTGAGTTGCTATTTCATAGTGTGTTACTGTCTATTTCTTTATATTACATCTTTCCTAGGTACACAACTAAGTTTCTCTTTCCTCCTTTAAGAGGAACATGGATGGGGCAAAAATTTCAGCATCACCATCATCTGACATTGGACCCCCAGCTTTTGGGGTTTAATAAAGAATGTACACAATCTGTGCCTGCTTTTGGCTGCATGGAAGAAAAATTAGCTTGAAAGAGGATTTGGAAATTATTAGGTTAAGAATTGAGTTGCAGATCAGAACCGAGCTGATACCATCTTTTAATCACTACAACAGTTCTTTCTTCCCACATATTTATTTTGCCTCTAAGCACGGAATCTCCAAATTTTTAGGGAATATTAATTTTATTTTCACTGTGTCTTACATAAGTGCTATTTACAGTGTTGAAGTTAAGGCTTAGCTCCCTGGAGATTTCACCTCACTGCTGCAAACTGCAATTAGAGGCAAGACACACTGTCTGCATCCACCTTCTTAGATGTCATATCGGCTTCCACATGTCTTGTCTCATCTTAGCAAGTTCACTATTGTATCTCTATAGCCAGTGGCCCAAGAGTGTCTTACAGTTGGTTGAGAATCCAAGTACTACGCACTAGTGGAAAAACAATAATTACAAAAAGTTCAGTTGGTAGCAAATTCCTCAAGTACTTAAAATAGTAATCAAGAACATAATAAAGTGATCATAAATAATCATAATACAATTACCTAACCTGGCAACTGGCCAAACCCTTGCAAAGACTTCCCGAGTCATCTGTAAAATCCCCATATTGGTAAGATTGCTTCATTGCATCCATTTTGCAAGCAATAGGACAAGAGAAAATGGCCTCAAGTTGTGCCAGGGGAGGTTTAGGTTGGATATTAAGAAAAGTTTCTTCAACAAAAGTGTTATCAAGCATTGGAACAGGCTGCTCAGGGAAACGGTTGGAAATGGTTGAGTGACCATCTCTGGAGGTATTTACAAAACACGTAAATGTGACACTTAGGGACATGGTTTGATGATGGGCTTGGCAGTGCTGGGTTATAATCGTTAAGACTCAATGACCTTAAAGGTCTTTTCCAACCTTAATAACACTATGATTTACAAGATGTTATTTACAACAGCCAGTAATTCAGAGAAATTACAGACACATTTTTGCACATGCATTGTATCAGGTTTCACAAGCATTCTTAGATCAAAAAGATCTTACACAATATATATTGGTTATCTTCACAATACATCACATGAACCAGGAAACATTGCAGCTTGTGTGGTTTGGCAAATGTAAATGTTTGTACTGCATCAAATGCCATAAATGACAGTATTTGTTAAAAACAGGAGTGCAGTTTGCTGTGCTTTACCTCTTCACTCCTTCTATTCAATCATCTCTTTTCTCCAAAGGTACACATGTTGTGGCATAAGGAGCAAACTGTTGACAGATGGCTTTAAAACACCGTGGTCCCATAATTGAGGCTTATATTCATACATCCCTGCCAGTTTGGAATCTAATTGCCAATAAAACAATACCGTGATATTGCCATATCTAATATTATCATATTTTGCCGAAGTAACACTCGAATCCACTAGTAAATTCTGTTCTCCCAGAGCAAAATATTTTCCCTATTCTATTCTGACACAGGACTATAAATCCATGCTCAGTTTTGAATAAGAGATTGCCTCTCATCCCCGAAGTATTCTCACAGAGTTACTGCTAGTGCCAGTATGAAAATGCTAAAGATTTGTGTATGTGGTTGCTGCACTTACGTTTTAGCCATCTCTTATTAAAATACAAAATTATACAACTGACAAAGTAAGTATTGTTTTTACACACACAAAAAAAAAAATATATCCAAGTGAACCAGGAGTAAAATATGCCAAGCTTTGCTATACTAATTCTGCCTGGAGTCCACAAATTCAGATGACTTCAACAGTCAAGACATCTACTTCTGATTTATCAGACAACAATCATCGTAAACTAAAGTGGAGGAAACGGAATGTCAATTCTTATTCCATCTGTAGCTGCTTTTAACTGGAGATACACATAGACAAAAGGCAAAAAGAACCGTGTTTCAAAGACAATGGAGACAATGGCCAACTGTTGCACTTATTACTAGACTACACTGACTTCCCCTTGTTCAGCACAGTCATCCCTAGAAATCATCAATCAATTCCTGGAAATTCATGGGAGACTTCACACAAAACTTGGGGTTTACCACCATGAGATTTTACTCACATTCATTTCATCACTAAACAGAAGCATTAGTAAGCGCTTATAGGACTAGGTTCTATGTGTGTCCAACTGTGCATATCTTCATGTTTGTTACCTAAATGTGTGTATGACATTCATACATACAAATTTTCTGCAAATATTCAGCATGTATATATACACATACATGCACAGATATTTATATATATGAAATCCTTTTTTTACCCACTGCTCAAATACAGTCACCACAGCTGGAATACAGTAATTATTTTAAAGCAGACAACACCATGACTTAAGCCATTTGGGTCAGAGAACAGAGGAAACAACAATGGACAACTGGTAGAGACACATTACCGGCTGCTATCAAAGCGGTTGAGTAATTGTAGACAGTTTTCCAAGAAGTTTGCACATATTTTGGTTTGCCATTCTGTTCAAAGGTCTGCTAATAAAAAGGATTTGCTGAATAGTTTAGGCCTACATCAATAAACTTGATTGCCACAGCTTTCCTGGAATGGATCCATTATGATTACCCAAGTATTACTTTTATTTTGGGCTCTCAAGTAAATTCTGTGAAAAAGATGCTTTTCCTGGCTATAGCATGGTAAAAGCAATAGGTTTCAGTTGATCACAACGAGTGGTATGAAATAGGTCTGATGAAGGTGTGAAGCCACTTCCAATTTTATATATTATTTTAAAAGATTAAAACAAGAACAAGCACATATGGACAAACATATAGAAATAGAGAAGCAACAAGCAATTCTGCATCACTAGGTGAGCTCCAATCCTACCCCCAAGTCATGGAACCACCTCAGAGCCTGTAAGCTTGACTTCTCAAAAGGAAAATTCACTCATCCCACATACCCTGGGCTTGCAATATGACCTCAGCCATAACAGAAACTTGCTCTCAAAATCTCATGGGACAGAACCTCACTTGACACATTGGTGAGCTCTCAGATCCAAAGATGAGCAAAGCCTGTCTCTGAGGGGTTGTTGCACAGGCTGGTAACTGATGGGCAGAGCACACCAGAGCAACAGCCCTTTGGAGGCTACCACAATGCAGGACACCCAAAATCTGGTTACTAGTTATTCAGCAGAGTCCAATCCCGACAAAGGTAATTAGAAAAGTCACAGAAGACAGAAATAAAAATCCAAGATGACCAAAGGCCTTGGAGTTGAAAGATACTGAAGGTAGTGACAGAAACACCTTGAAAAACTGACATATTCACTCAGAAAGACACATTGCTGGATGCAGTTATTTCCCAAAGGGAAGGTCAGAGAGAAATTACAGGAAAGACTAATAACATTTTGAAGGAGGGAGGAAGCTTCAAGATGTCAAATAGAAGATAACAGAGCAGGAAGGCCAACTGGCAGAAGCAGCAGACCCTGAGAAACAAAAGGGCTTAGTCAAGTCCAGAAAACCTGAAGAATAGAATACCTAAACACATGTGAGCATCTGGATTTCTTCTTCTCCCTTTTCATTGCACGACAAAATGCCTATGTAGGAAGCGTGCATAAAAGCGGATGAAGGAGGGTGGCATTCCAAACACAAGAAAAATAGGGAAAATAATCAGGAAAGAAAAGTTTAATTGTTAAAACTAGAAGATGACACTGTTCTGCCCAGTACGGTATTTAGACATCTCTCCTATACCTAAACCAAACATTTCAGGTATGTTTAACATGCACCACAGAAAGATGTCATGTTCTGAGTTTTCATGTAATAGTGAACCATGACCTTGCAAAGTAAGTTCTGCTGATTCACCCTTGTGCCAGAGCTGCCAAGTCTTATTAACTTCACAAAGCTAATACGGCAACAGAAAGCATCACTGGCAAGTAAAGTAACATCAGAGGGAAAGAAGGCTGAATACTCAGTCTAAGACTTGGGTGTTCTAACAATCCTAGAGAATGTAAAAGTTAACCACAGGACAAGATACGCCTAAACAGTATCCAGCAGGTGGGGAGGTTCAGTTCTGAGCACTTCACATGGATTGGCTTAGTTCAACGACCCTTCCCAGCTCTCATTTGGATTAAAATTGCAGTTTGTCCTATATATGTGAAAAAGTGGGAAAGCTCATATTTTTTCCTCTGTGGAGATAATTGTTGTTTTGGGGTTTTTTTTTTGCATTTTACTATACATGAGACAGCATAGTTAATTTAGATGGCTTAGCATAGTTTCCTGAGCAAAGGAATTGCTCGGATTTTAACAGTACACCACAAAGCTGAACAGTGGCAAGATGGGAGCACCTTATTTGACATTTCTGTAGGCAGTGCTTTTAGCTTAGCCAGAAAAAACACAGATATTCCAGGTCACACAAATGACTGAAACCTTTGTCCTTATCATCTGTATAGGGACTGACCAATAATTAAATCCCAATCACCCTAGGTGAAAAAAAACCCAGCCTTTGGCCAGCTGTTACATAAAGCACATGAATAAAAGGAGTTGTTAGAGATTCTTTTTCCTGTGTAGCCTTTGAAGGTGCAGTTCATGCATTGACTTAAGTTCCATGTGACTTCTTACTATGAGCATACCTGCAACAATCCAAAGATGTTTATAACTCTTAGCTTTTGCCAGGAAATTTAGCTAACTCCTTGCGCACGAACCATAGTTTAGAATAAAAACAAAATAAGCACTAATTTGCTGCTTTGTTTTACATTAAAAAAGCCTTTTTTTACATAAATCAAAGCTTCATAATCCAAGCCAAGATTTTTATCATCTTCAGATTTGTGTTTTCCCAGCATTCTTGAGCCTAAACATGTTTAAACTCCCTTCTCCATACTAAAAGAATCCAAAATAACTAATTAAAACCTTAGCAAGTTATTCTGACAATAGCGCATTGATAGAACTAGCCCTGAATTCTTGCAGTCCCATCCCATCTCTCCCCACCCCTGATTGCCAATTTGAAGGTTTTATTAACGCCACCTTTAGTGGACTACAATAAACACTGTCTCTATTAACATCAATCTGACTCAGTAAAGCAAAGATATCATCACTTCACCTAGATACAGCTTTAGCGGACCTAAATCACATCTCCCTCTGATACCACCTGGTTGACCTCTCTCATCTTCTCTCACAGAGAGGAGTTAAGGCATTTTATCTTGGTAATAAAAGTTATCTTCTGCCTCTCCATTTCATTTATTTCCAGCCTGAAGTAATATTTTCTTAAAATTAATAAAAAGCTATCAATTTTTTTAGTGTTCTTATTATAAGAACAGGAAAATAGGTACTCTGCTTGAGTATTTAATTTTAAGTTTCCATGGCTTAGCTAAGGTGATGCAAAGGTAAAACCACTGAACTTGGAAGATGAGAAAATAGAACTGGGATGAAGATCTGAAAAGGTTTGGTTCAATCAATATTCATCCACACTGGTACACATTGAAGTGTAACATGGACAGGCACCCCATTCAGCATATGCTATCCTGCTTCAGCACAGCTAAACATCAAAGAAAAACTTACCTCTTCCATTCTAAGGTCCTTCACAACCCTACCATCATGAAAAACATTATTTTAAAAGGTTATATTACTCTTCTTAATAGAAGATAGCATGTACACTTCATGGTGATCTTAACAACAAGGAAAAATATTTCAAGATCCCCAAAATTATTAGAACATGCCTTGCTAATATCAGGAATTAAGTACTTGCCCTTTATTTCAGAAATCATTAGATAGCCATCATTTATAGTTGCTAAAACCATCTCTGTTGTGACTTGCCTAAAGATTGCAGACAGTCTTTGGGCAAAGCTATAAGGTTGTTGTATAATAAGTGATTCCCTGCCCTCCCTCCTGCCCCACGCTCTTTTTGTAAAAAATTTATCTGGCTGCATTTCTGCCATCTTGACAAAAAACAGCCTGAAGGAATAATTTTTAATGAAATTTACAGCTTCTCTGTGAAAAGACACTGCTATCCCTGGCAGCATTCTCACTTGACTATTCAAAACTAGTGAATGAAGTGAAGCACTGTCTTGAACGGGACAGCATTGCACAGCTCTAACATCACGTGGTACCATCCAAATACATTCACAAAGCAGGACATCCCCATAAGCGACGCATGCCTACAACTGAAAGTGTACGCTAAGGTTAACTCCTAGATGTTACAATACACGTGACCAGTGCCCTCAAATAAGACAGACGTACCAATGAAGTCTGCACTGTTTTCCTATTTACTAAATGGAAGTTTTGAAGCCCCATCAAGTCCTCTTGTATATCTTTTTGCCTTATACAACACTTTCTCAGTAGGTATCTAGGAACCAGCTTGAAAAAACACAAAGCAGGTGAATGAAATTCCAGTCCTGTTTCTCCTTGAGAGGTCAATGGCAAAATTTCTACTGACTTCAGCGAAGCAGAAGTAGGTACCGCCTCTTCTGAACTTATGATGGAGTCCACCACAGTCCTGCCTTTCACCACAAGCATCATCAATAAGCCTGTACGTGATTTGGTGCGTGGTTCATGCTGCATTTGATTTTGTGTCTTGGTCTGCATTGCCACAATGCAGTTTGGGTATCACAACTAGCAGCGTCTAGACACCAGTATAACCATTTCACAGTATGTGGGAAGAATTAGAATAATTTAATTGTCAAGCAGGTTCATTCTTTGTTAACAAGTGCCTTCTTGTTAAGGGAACGGCTGCAACAACAAACAGCCAGGTCACTATCAGTGGGTGTCACTGAAGACACTGTGGCAACAAGAAATGAATGCAAATGAAGAGAGATGAGCAAAAATTAAGAGAATCAGGTAGTCCTGCAGCCACCACATGAGCTCCTACAGCTCTATCTTAGTATTAATTGTCATTTGATTCCCCATAGCATTCTAAAACCTAGATGATCAGATAATAAGAGGTTGAGTAGTATGCATAACATCAAGCTGATTAAATTTGTTTACTGATAATTCTTTCAGGTTCCCATGAATATCATGCAATTTTCAAGGTTTATTTCAAACAGATTTTATGTAATGTATTATTGACAACATCCTCATGGACCATTTCTACAATGTCATTCAGGATAATTATTTCACAACAGATTTTCAGAGTCCCCAATTCCTGTTGGGATTCACTTTTGCATAAATTACAGAGGAGAATATTTAATCAGTGTCCCCATTAGAACCCTATGGCTTATTTTTAGGAATAAGGAATGAGAGAACAGAGAGATTCCAGGAGAGGCAAGGGGAAGGAAAGGAGTATTTGTATGGTTGCAGCATGAATATTTTTCTCAGTAATATTTTCTCAAGTACATCAAAGCTAAATGCTGTCCTGCAGCATCTTCGCCTTTTTTAGAAATAAACACTGGCATTAATCCTTTGACTCCATTAAATTAAATATTAGCGTTAACAAATCACATGATGTGGAGTTAAAAACTAGTAACATTTAAACATCATTCTCCTTAAGGTTGTTCCAAAAAATGAGTTAGCCCTCCTTAATAATGCCAAAACTATATCCAACATCTATAAGTATGGGAATTTTACATATTTTTAAATATATACACACAGAGAGAAACAAAGACCAGACAACCACTTGTCTCCTAAACATAGCAATTCCTTATACTTCAAAATATTCCTATTTATTTCCTTATGTAACACACTGTAGCCTGAGCACCAGAACAGCATACTGTGCTCACTGTTTACAAAAGCAAATTAAGCAGGCAGACAAATATGGTTCTGAAATTTGGCAATAGATCAAGAACAACAAACCATACGAATTCATTTTTCTAATAGATTGCAAGTTGCCCACTGACGTCTGCTCACAGAGGATCTGAAAAAGTTCAAGCAAAACCTAAACCTTTTTGATTAATGGGAATCTGGGTTTCCCTGAAATAAGGATCAAAGCATTTCACTCGGTCCATGTGTGAACACGCAGATATTTTGTCAGAGCGAGGTAGTGTTTCAGGCCACCAGAGCGTAGGGTAGCGAGGGAAAGGAGCGGTGTTGCCATTGCCTGGTATGAACCGGTATCACCAGTCTTGTATTTTAAGCCTCTGTCAGAGAGGCAAAGTGTGTTGCTGCTGCAGGGGGAAGGGCCTAAGTACAGCATGAACCGAAAAACAGAAACAGCTTGAAGAGCAGATGGGGTGGCGATTCTGTCCACAGAGGGTCTAGCAAAGGATTCATGACTAGCACCAGGAGACACAACAGGCAGCACTGCAAAGGCCACTTTTCAAGCTCAACCTGCACCCAAGCTTCACCCATAACTACAATGCACAGGGAACAGCAGTTTTGATGTGCGGGGCTCAAACTTCCAATGTTTAAGGTGTCGGTGAGAGCTGGACGATGAGCTTTGTGAGCTTTTCTCAGCTGAGAGCTCAGACGCAAGGACTCAGAGCAGCACAGTGCTCCTGTGTCACACGCAGGACTCCAGGAGGGTCCCGTGGAGTAGCCAACGCACAAGATAATGTTTTATACATCAGCCAAATGTATTGTTATTTGCGGAGAGCATCTCAAGAGCTCAGGGTTCACAGTTCTGTGAAACACTGCATCCCTCATATCCTTCCCCACCAATACAGCTCATGTACATTCATAATACCAGTACTGTGCAGTGAAGACTGAGACTTGATCAAGTGCAACAATATTAATTCACATTGGTAAACAGTCACGCAAATATAGAACCCACTGACTGATCATGCTTAATGCTGCTGAAAACCACCAGCTCAAACTGAGACACTTCACTGTCTGTGTTTCTGGTCTCCCCACAGTACACACACATTCTTCTTACCTAAATATGGATTTCTCCCGAGCTAACTGGACACTGGATCTGGCACAGCATGCAACATACAACACAAAGAAAAACGTTGTGCCAGCAGCCCACTGGCCATTCAGAGTTGGTAGTGAGTGGCCATCAGGGCCTTCACAAGAAGCCTGGAAAAGGATCTATATCTGCACCTTGTTTCCCATGAAAAAATGCTGTCAACACTTGGCCATTGTGCCCCTCCAGCACCTTCTCATTAAAAAATAAAAAGAAAAAGAAAATCAATTCTTTCTTTCTCCTTCCCATGTACACATACTAAATCAAATGCACTTAACTGTTATAATTACATGACACTTGACCCTGGGACTATTATGTGCAGGTGCAAATTCTTCATGTACCAAATTCTAGACCCTTACCAAACCATTTTCCTTAAGAGACAGATATAAGCTGACAGGGGCTGTATACCTGAGTCCTCGCAGAAAAGAAAGTACCTTACTGTTCTAAGAAGACCATATTTGTACTTTATACACAGTAAAAATTTTAAAATGTCAGTGTATCCTGCCAACTTCTAACACAAGGTAACAATTTTTTTATTTTTATTTTTTTTATAAAAGCCCTTGTAGTACAAGTTTAGTACATTCATTGGTGCATGCAAGTTTTTTTAAAGCAGAATTTTAGTAATCCCACATCAATATATTCATTTCTTCACTGTACACAGATTCAAAGCAGCAATTCCAACTCATTTATTCACATTAATATACAATTCCATTATCATTCATCAGGAAGAAAAGCTTCAGGACTTCATTCTTTCTGATGCTTCTTTCTTTCTCCTAAACCAGTTTGTTTTATTCATAGTCACCGAGACAATTAGAAAATGTGTGAAGAAGGCTAGATCTTTCTACATACAAGAAACTGGGATCTGGGGAATATTACCAATAGCATCAGCTATGGCTCTATCTAGCACAGCTGTCCATGATCCCAGCCTGTAAAATAAGACCACCTTTAAACCCTCCAGCTGGTATAAACACAAGCTGTTCTAGGTTAAGAAAAAGGTGCCAAAACCAACGGTGGCACCCCCACCCCACCCCCTGCTAGTTTGGTACCAAAGCATATTGGTTTGCACAGTTCTTTTGGGGAAGGGGGAAAAAAAAAAAAAAAAAAAAAAAAATCAGGACCACTGTGCTTGACTATTTAGATATTATTAGAAAATCTCATTAAAAAGCCTTTAAAAAGACATTTTTATCAAAATAATGATATGGATACTGCCTGGAAAACTCTAATAAAATACATTTTCCCATGTGCCTGCACTGAAATTACTTTGGTAGATGTGAAACACTGGAAGCCATTTGTTATCAGAGTGCAAAGGGCTGTATGATCCTCTTCATTCGTGTCCCGCGCAGGCTGGCAGGAGAGCCGAACTGCAGGAACGCAGATCCGTGCGGAGCCCGACAGCGCTGCAGAGGGCTTCTCTCCCACACCTCGCAGCAATCCTGCAGTAGCTGAGCGAGGCAGAGCCGGGGGACAGCAGAGGAGCCCAAACAGCTGGTTAAGGCAGCATCTTCTCCCTCCCAGGGCCACAAAGGACATGGCAGCACAAGCATCATGATAATAATTTACTGCCACTGCTTCAGGCGTTGGTACATTCTGCCTTTGCTCCTGCATCGCCAGCCTGCAGCTGGGAGGCTGGCAGGCACAAGCCAGCTGGGATGAGCCCTCGGGCAAGGTGAAGGGGCCCCACGTTATCTATAGCATCTCTCTTGTCAAAAAGGAAACATATATGAAATTTGTAAATTATGCCCTTCCTGCTGCAATCCAGATGGGGCTTTTCAGCCTGGGATAACAGCTTCCACAGACCAAGAGCTATAGGCAGGCCCTTGTGTCTCAGGGTTTTCCATGTCAGAGCGAGCACACGGCTCACGCTATGGTACTAGCTGTGTCACGGCTCTCAACACGCCATCATACAAACCCCCAGAGACTGATGTCTGCACCAAACGCCTCCTTACAGACATTTAAGCACAGAGTTAGTGCCAGCACACAAACAGGAATTACAACCTTAAAAAAAAAAAAAAAGAAAAAAGAAAAAAAGAAAAATGCTGCCTGACAAGCCAGTTCTTTGCCATGCAAGAGACTACACGAGGGTCTGCTAATATGTTATGAAGCTCATGAGGAAAAAAAAAAGGTCAAGAACAAAATAAATGGGAAATAAACATCAGGGGACAAAAAGCAGTGATCAGTCTTCATCACTTCTTTCCAAAGAGGTGAGGCTTGGTAAAGCAGGGTCTTCCGACAGCCAAGCCTGGCTGGCCTGCATGTTTCATATGTATTATTAACAGCGATTAAAGCTCATTATTCCATGGGTTCTCCACCCTCTTGACTAGAGCAATATTTGCCAAAAGCAACGTCAGCCAGCTCATCCTGCATTTTGATCCGCAGAGAATAGCTTTTTCAGCTATAACTTATACCAGGCAGAGAGAGAGATCAAATCAGAGACCTATAGAAGACAGAGCAACACTGCAGAAGTTCAGTTAGGTGCAGCTTGTAGATCAATGAACTCAATACTTTCTCTGTGAAAGAGCAGAACACATTGTGGAACGTAAAATAGTAAAAAATGAAAAAAAAAAATTGATAGTCAAACATCCATGGCACTAGGGTAGAAGAGAAAGAGTACTACTTCACAGTGGTCTCTAAGATAATTTATTAGAATAAGTAGTTCAAATATATTATAGGAAGTTGAATTCAAGTTTTACATTAATGTCTAAAGGTCACTTACTCACCAAAAAAAGACCAAATAGCACATAATTTTGCAATTATGTCTCAAAAAGGACCACAGAATAAAGCCAAGGGGAAAAAAAAAACCAAACCCAAAAACACACAACACCAGTAATCCTGCAATTCTAACTGATCTGCTTAAAAATACCCCATCTGTCTGCAATCTTATAACTCATCTTGATATAGATCCAGATTTGAAATAAATCAGGAACTGCCTTATCCTCCCAGTGCTTTGAACAAGTTTTAAATCTGCCCTCCCAGCTGAGTACATGCATCATTCTACGTACCCTTTACATGAGGCTGGAGCACAGCCTATGTGTCATTTCACAGTCGGTGCTATTAACCCCTGACGCTGTAGCAGTCTGCACCACTAAGTATTTAGGCAAATAGGGTCAAGGCTTCAGGGTTTGTGTGTTAGAAAAAAGGATCAACCATATGAAGTGCTGATCCAAAGCCTAATTAAGCCAGTGGAGTTCTCTCCATTCAGAGAAAAGCTGCTTATTGTTTTATTCACCCTTATTACAACTGCCAAACCAAGGTCAGACTGGCTCCAGGCGTTCACCCGCAGGCAGGGTCCAGGCACTGCCAGGGCTCCCCAGTGCTGTCCCACCACCCCAGAGAGGGGGCAGGGCAGCCCTGGGCATCTCCCTGAGAATGGGAACAGACTGGTACCAGCGAGGTACAGGCTACACACAGCCCCCTGGAAGGGCTTTAAGCCCAGCCAAGGCTTACAGAGCAGTGTTCCCTTACCCCACAGCTGGCCCTGCTACGCCCCAGTGAACGCCTCTCCAGCTGAAACCTCAGAAATATAAAGTTACTTCCCAATGGAGAACCCAATCAATTCTTGAGGCCCAGTGTTTGAAGTACAAGAAACTTCATTTCATGGCAGTTGATTTTATAGTTCTGTTTACATAGAGTAAAATCTTGGGAAACCCTTGGCAAGGAAGTATTTCCATTCAGGTCATGGAGGAAGAAAAAAAAAAATAGTGATTCATCCAAATACAAAGTGACTATATTAATTGCAAGAGTAGATTATTTTATGAAGTCCACAATAGTCAAAATTACACTTGGATACTTGCAATTTCATTCCATTTTTATTTTGAAGATGTGAGAATTCTTTTTTGGATATTCAGTATAAAAAAAGAACTAGAAAAGTGCTGAGTTTGTCCTTATTTTTTTGTCACTCAAAGATGTTATGGAGAGTTGTGAGAACAAGTGACAGTCATTAGTGTTTATGAAAGGGACCTTTAAGGAAGACAACTCTTAGCAGACTCCCCCACACCCCACAAAAAAAAAAAAAATCCACCAAAAACCAAACATGAAATGAAACTACACTAATCATATCTCCATCTCCTGAATGCCATTGTTTGAATGGAGGCAGACATTTAACAAGGTAGAACGAAAAGAAAATCACTGTTTCCCCCTACATTCACATACCCATTAGAGGACTTTTAAATTCATTTTATGAATCTCTACCAACTTCTGTTATTCTCTGTAGGGATATAGTAGTAATACCTCATAGAAGATAATTAGAAAACTGTACTCAGATGGAACCTATGCAAGCTTCGATAATTGGAGAGAAAGAAGGCAGAAGGAAGAATTAGTGTTAAGAATTTAGAAATAATACGGTATTAAACAAGGTAGCAACCCTCCATGAATTAGTCTAAAATGCACCATGCTATGTTGTTTTTTTCAGATTACATACCTGTGGACACGTATTGGGTTTGCTTGGCAGGGTTTTGGTAGCAGGGGACTACAGGTGTGGCTTCTGTGAGAAGCTGCCAGAATCTTCCCCCACGCCCGATGGAGCCCATGCTGGCCAGCTCCAAGATGGACCCGCTGCTGGCCAAGGCCGAGCCCATCAGTGATGGCTTGATAACACCTTTAACTGCTGCACACCAGCAACTGCAGCCACAGAGGAGCCAGAACGTGTGAGAGCAGCAGCCCTGCAACCCCCCAGCCAGTGCAGGAGGAGGCAGGAGATGCTCCAGGCACCGGGGCAGAAATTCCCCGGCAGCCCGTGGTGCAGCCCACGGTGAGGCAGGCCGTGCCTTCAGCCCACGGAGGTCCATGGTGGAGCAGATTCCCACCCACAGCCCAGGGAGGACCCCACGGCAGAGCAGATGGGTGCCAGAAGGAGGCTGTGACCCTGTGGGCAGCCTGTGCTGGAGCAGCTCCTGACAGGGCCACCACAATATGAAATAACAGACCATTAAAACCCAGACAATACACATTTGAATTTGATCAAGACAGAAGTTACTCCTTCTGTCACTTGAAGGTAATTTCTACTCGTAACAGCAGATTCTCTGGAATACCTTTTCAGGCTGGTTTCCCCCACCGAAAGCACCTGTGTTATACATGACCCTATAACCATAATTCTTGTTAAAGTTGTTTGGGCTTTGTTTTTTTAAGAGTTCAACAGCCTTAATAGTCTTTTAGTCTTTTTTTTTTTTTTTTAATTAGTCTTTTAGCTTAATTGCATACATGACTGCACACTGGCATGATTTCCAGTTAAAAAAAAACAACCTTTAAATCCTGCGCCTTCATTCTGGGCTCAGTTCCAGTGCTGGTCCTATAAAAAGGTCAGGAATCAGCTAGTTCTCCTTTTTCATCAGATGCATAGTAACACTATTCACACACAGCTGGCAGCCAGGGACCAGTAAGACCAGTAGCCATACCATGATTCCTGCCTCCTTTCCCTGCCACGTAGCAGCCTGCACAGTCACAACCTGCTTTGAGATTAAAGTTGTCCAAGGGAGAGACAGTTCCCCGAGGACCTGATGCCTGGGGGCTGGGAAGAAGGCTTTGGAAGGACGCATAGCCTTTGAGACAGGACACAGCTCACCAAGGAGGAGAACTTGTGTTCTGCTCCCAGTTGACGTAGAACTACCTGCAGAAAGCCTTTTTACTTTTTTTTTTTTCCTCTCTTAACACTTATATTTCTGCTCCTCATCGATTGACAAACACAGGAATTAGAACTAGGAGGCTGGACAGGGATAATTCACATGTCATCTAGATAAAGGCAATTCAGCAGGTTTTGGCCTTTTGGTATCATCCCTGTCAGAGGGAATATGATAGATAAATCCAATAATGTGAGATAACAACAGGGATGCTGGCTTTCCAACCCATGGCCAGCAGCAGCAGCAGTGAAAAAAAACAGGGCTGAACACCACGTTTTAGCGTTTTTTAAGCGAGAAATTCTTACTGCAACCCTTCATCCTGAAACCTCAGTGCTCCCAAGATACAAGTTTCTACGGCATATTTATTTATTCATTTGCTTGTCATGCCTGGGTTTTTTTCCAGAGAACCCCCTGAAAATAACTTATCTTTCTGGGCTCCCTTGACACCTGTGCTGTTGTTTTTTTCCCCAGCTTTATTTACTTAATTTTTTTAAAACACATGTGAATTCTAGGGGGTTTACCATAGAAAGCTCACAGTTAATAAACCCGGGAGGAAGGCAGAGGCTGATGAAAGGAAGCTCATCTTCAAGCAGAGAGGAAAGGATCTGAACCAAAGCACTGGATCAGGCACCAGCTTTTGCTGTGGCCCTTCATGAGCCACAATCTCTTTCCGCCCCTGCTCCCTATCTGCAAGATCATTAGCTGAATAAATGATAGTTAAAACCCCATTAACAAAAGTCAGATTGGCTAGGCTTGATCAATTAGGTTTTCCAAGTGTAAAAGCCTAACTCACAAGCCTTAAGGAGGAAGCTCCTTCTGCCGAAGATCTGAAGTCATTTCTGCTGCTGCCTCCCCTTCCCAACACCTTCTCCATCGCTCCTTAAAACAGCGAGGGAAAGCCAACAGGTTACACCTTCCGATAGCCACAGCAAGGGGCATCTTGTGGGATTCGATTTCAGTTAATTTACCTGGCTTTTTCTTTCCTGATTTCAAACCCTGAGCAGGGAAGGAGAAGCAAGATGGATCCTGCTAGACAAAGACAGCTGGATTTCATATTGCTGACTTGGTTCTTTCTCCCAGGGTTCATACCAAGGCTGCGGTGGTACTGCTGGCTGTAACCGTTCGAGCTCAACGGCCCAGTGGGACCAATTACTGCATTTACAGTAAAACATGCAAGGAAATGTATCTCCCCATCTCCATATAGCCAAGTTTACTGAAGGATAACCTACTACATTACACAGATTAATACTCCAGTGAGTAAATTAATCCTTAGAATTTCACTCGCTACTTGTGGCTTATAAATTTTAATTGGCTCTAAACTGCCACATGAATTTGTGTGAATGTATATTGATGAAGTAGAAGGATTCAGAAATTACTCTATTAACACTCAGAGCTCAGAGATAAGATAACAGGATATGTTGGGACAAATTTATAAACATACATTACATAAAGCCATATATAAATGTTTGCAAAGCTGGATTCAAACTTGGTTTAGAGGTGCACCATCCTAGCTTACGTGTAACTCCACTGTGAAGCGAAGCAGCGGCAGGTGAGAATGAAATGCGCCTTCAGAAAGTGAAAGATTCCCATTTTGCAAAAAGCCAGATCCGAAGCTGAAGGGTAAGCAGTGCTTGTGCTATTTTTGATTGTACTGTTATTGATCACAGTCCATCAATACTACCAGTGCAGCAATTTGAACTGCCTTCTGATATGCTGACACCCTCGTACACCATACAAGTGGTTATTTCTATGACAATGAAATATGGCACCAGACTTGCAAAGGTATTAGAAGTGCTTAACAATATAGACTGACATCTTCAGGAAATCATACACTTTCAGAAAGTTTTGTCATCAAGAAAACCAAAAAACCACCAAAACCGAACCGCACTTTCCCTCTGATATGTAATCGTTTACAAAGATTCCGTTCACTGGTTGAACCTTCCAACATTGAATCAAGATAGAATTGGTTCACTGAAACGCTACAAGGACAGTCCAAAATATTTTTTTTTAATCCACTATCATAATGTGGTTTGTTAATCCTGAAACACAGTAATGAACATTTGAACATTGGTAACAGTAAGTGATCTACTACTGCCCATGAGAGCAGAGCCATCCACCACTCGTTATCCATCTTTGTGAAATACAGCAGCAGTTAGCAGGTAAAGAATCAGAGAACCAACTTACTTTAAAATACTTAATGTCAAGGCTTCTTGAACCCAGTAACATGAAAGGCCAAGTCCATCTCCTTTCTCCTGTCCAAATGTAAATAACTTCCTGAAAGCCAGGAAGCAAAATTGCTACCCAAGGATCTCCTCCCATCCTTGCACTGCAGTTATGCATGTTTTCCAGTTAATACACATGGCACACAAAAATAATTCTGACATCACAGTAATCAATTTAATATACTATGAATGTATATAATTAATGAAAAAAAATCAGCATTCCACTATTTCATATTTATTTCCACATCTACCCAAAGTTTCCACAAACATTTCTAAGATGCTTCAATCACTTTGGCTTCCAGTAGTTAGTTACTGCAGATGTCCCATTCAGCATCATTAGCAGGAATATGCAAAATAAAAGGACCCTAAGGCTAAAATAGCCCACTGAGCCCTTTTCATATTAAGAGTGGATCACTGAATTGCCTCAGTATTTCAAGGGGAAAATATTTGGCCCGTCTCACACTCAGATTGCCTTTCAGACTACACCTTCGAGCTCTGTGAACAAGCTTCTGTATTTGTTATAGCTCCTCACCATAACTTCAGCCCCTATGACAATGATATTACATTAGAGAGAAGACCCAATTCCCATCCTTGGAAGTCTTTGATAGCTGTTATTTGAATAAACTGGGAATAGGAGGCAGTGTAAGTTTCCTCTGAATCAAACTCCTTACAACCAGAAGTACAGATACCTTGTAGCAAAACTTTGAATTGACAATACTCCTTGTAATGCTATGGAACACAACTGAAAAAGGGGTGCAATAAGTAACTTTACAGTCAAATAAGTAATGAGCTATACAACCCTATATGTCTTCATCTTATGCCCTACAGCTGTGCAATAGCATCACCAAGTTAAAGTACAACTTACCAGAAACAAAGCTATGCAGCCTCCAAATTTTGGGCTATGCCATACAGAATAAACAGAGACTGACTAAATAGTAAGAGATTTTAATTGTGTACTCCAGATTTAGCATCTAGGTTAGCTGGAAATACCAACTGAACTTGAGAACACCTTCATGCAAAGCCACCTTTTAGGTCCAAACCTAAGGGGCTAAAGTAAGTGAAAGTAATTACAAAGAGACCCTATTTCAAGATACCTCTTTCGAAGGTATTTTCTTTATGCATTTGACAGCATGCTCGTTTTACTTTCCTAAATTCTCCTTTGTTTGTTTTTGACACAGAAAAGGACAACTTCAAATTTTGAGGAAAGTCAAGCCACTTTTTTTTTTTTTTTTTTAACATAAGAAGACAGTTAGGTACTATTACACTCACACATTTAACTTTTTACTTTAAGCATTTGCAATCACTGAATAAAAGTAGTGAAGCTCCAGAAGTCTTAAACAGAGATCCCAGAGTTTTTCCTACCTTTATCTGAGTTTGAGACTTCTTAAGGCTGCTCTCCTTAAATTTCAGGTTAAGCTGATGATCCCCAGAGTGTTCAGAGACATCTCAGTTAAACAGTTGCTCTTCCACCTTCTTATCCAGAGAAAATGAGCCTGTGAAAGTTCAGCCATCCTCTCCTGATCCTCCTTTCCTTAGGCTTTCAGATTCTAGGCAGCTCTCCGGATAGGAAGCACAGGTCCCAAGGCTGGCAGTAGCAAAAGCCCCCTGCCTCACCTGGCTCTGATAAAAACCAGCTGTGTTACACCCCTGCCCTGCTGCCCAGACAGCGAGCATCAGCTGGCCCAGTAGGGACCAGTAGCTGCAGCTGGGCTGGGGCACAACCCATCAACCTGTACGGCAGTTCAGCCTGTTGGGTGTCCTTTGATAAACTAGCTATCTTTTTGTAATAGAATAAATAGAGAGTTGTTTGGTTGATGGTTTGTTTAAAAAAAAAAAAAAATGGTATGATTGTATTTTTTGTGCTACTTTTTAAGAAACAGCCCAAGTAATTTCAGTTCTATATAATATTCTGTCCTATTGTTTCTATTCATAGTGTATCTGTATGCTTTGGATGAGCTCTCCTAGGTAAGATCTCAGCACTTTCAAGTAGCTTAATCAATAATATAACTAACACCTGTTGTTCATTTGTTCTTTTATTCCCCTTGGAGACAGAGGAGCAGATTATAAAGCATTTTATGATCCTTGGTATATATTCCACTGCATTGTCCTCTGTTTTTGTTGCTGTGTGCTACATGTCAGCTGGAAATCAAAAGCTAGCCCTTTATTTTATTTTTTCTCTCAGGTGTTATCCAATCCATCCAGATTGTCTTCCACAGAAGGGACTCAAAGGCCTTTGGATGGGAGTTTAGTGAGGCAAGGCAGAAGTATCACCTTCTCTAGGATGCTTTCTTACTTTTACAATCTTCAGGACAACAGATACAGAAATTAGCTTGTTCTTTCTCTTCCAAAAAGTGCTGGGCCAAAATACCAAAGAAATAAACCACATACAAAGTTCTTCACAACAGCCTTGGCCAAACATATTGCACCGTTAGACCTAGCACACTACATCTAGGCCAATAAACTAATTAGATAGTAAATATTAGAAGACCTACTCATTCATTAGACTAATTGAACTAATGCTGCCCAGACATTCAAATATGAGGAATGAAAGCTATATGCAAACAAAACAGCTGTAATGACTTTCTGATAAATACTTTCAGGCTGAATAAGGCTAGGGGATATTACTCAAGGGTAGCAGAAAGATTTCCTTTGCACAGCAGCAATAATCTATATATCCACAGAGAATTTCAATACATAATTGAGATCTGCAGCATACTGTGTGTGCTGCAGATGTAGAGGTAATGTTGCAGCTAAGTTTCTGTTACGAACCGGCATCCCTGAATTCACGTCTGGTCTTCAGGAATACATTTTGTACTAAATATTTCGAGAAACGGACTAAAGGTGCTTGAACTGAAGGGTTGACAAGAGTGAGAGAAAGCAGCAGTCATAAGAACTCAGTCTAATTTACCCGCTACTTTATCAACAAAATAAAATCCAAATAGAAAATTGAGCTTCTAGGTCTTCTGTACCTCGAAGATTAGTGTTTTAAAGTTGAGATTTTTAGAATCATCATAGAATGGTTTGGGTTGAAGCAGCCTTGAAGATCATCTAGTTCCGACTGTGTGTGTGTGCACAGTACCATACAATGAGCACACAAATCATAGCAAGGTGCCAGAAGCATCAAGGTCCACAAATGTTTTTTCCCATACTGCATCCTTGTTTAATAAAGCAGGGTGGGAGATGATTACAGCTACCTGGACTGGGTGCATGTACTTCTCAAGCGCAGGCATGTGAGGAGCAGACACCTTCCCCTTCAGTTGCTTCCACAGATTCCTGCCAGTGACATTCCTTTTCTTTGCTACTTCCTACATGGCATGAACTGGAGTGATAGCCTGACAAAAGTCTTCATGAAGAGTGAAAAAAGCTAGGAGGAGAGAATATTATGCATAGAAATGAGAAAAAATAAAAAAGAGTACCAAAAATACCAGAGGAAGGGGAGAGGAAAGCCTAAGGACAGTCTGAGGAGAGAGAAAGGTTCTCCAAAACTGAAATGTTTTGTTTCACTGCCCCTCTCTAACCTAATCAAAGGAATGCCATTTCCATTTCCAAATATACAGAGGCTTGCTGGTACCCCAGCCCTGTATCTGGAGATGACATGACTGCCGTGTTAAGATTGTGTTCAGCTCCCCCAGATTAATATTAAGAACCCATGGTCTGCCTGGAATAACTCAAATGGAATCCATATATCACAGTGCTCCTTCCTTCGAATAGTTAGAGAAAACAGTATTTATATCAATGTCTTCCAACGTCTCAATGACTATGAACAACTTTGGGCTGAAAGATAAAAATTCTGAGAATTATTTTCAAGGCGACAGTCCTGAAGCTGTGGCTTTCTTAGAGTGCTGGATGCTTGTACTCCTCCACATGCATCCAAGTGATAGAAATCCCATCACTTAGCCTTATCTACAAGATATCCTCTAATTTGATATGAAAGTGTAAAAATGTTTTGAGAAATAGATCTCGGCAGAATTTACTGCAGATGCCCTACGAGCCTCTTCCAGTAGAATCATTTATCAAATATGTGAGAACATGTCAGAGTGAGGATTTCTGAGCCTTGTCCTAAATTGCATTTTATATATGGATTAATGAATGAAGTAATAAATCAAGAAAGACTGCTGTGCTCCGATTACTCTCAGTTCCTCATATGCAACTTCTTTTAATGTCCTACCTGCAAGGCAATGGGGGAAAGCAAGGGGGAGGGATAACACAGAAAAAGACAGGACTGGAGAGAATCAGGTTTTCTCTTTGTAGTGGTTCTACTAGTGCTGCTTACCCTTTTTCGATTACATTTGCACTGTGCTGTCTAAAAGCTGGGTGGAAAACAGAATCCTTCCACCTCTAAAAACACCTGTGCGAGCTCCGGGAATGCACTTCTTCATACGTAGCCTAATTACTAGCTGTCTTCTAGAAAAAAATAAAGGTTTTACAGCATATTGGTTCTTTGTCTACAGTAAATACATGGAAATACATGTCTACGTGGAAATACATCCTACAAACTTAAGCATTACAATATATCTTATTCCCCCAAAGCAGTCAACCGCAGCCTTACTAATGTCAGTAATTAAACATAGTCCTAAAAGTCTCCGTTATCACAGAAAACAGCGCTGCTTTAACTGTCCAGCCAAGCGAAACTAATCTGTTTGAAGATGAACTGAAACCAGGTGAGAACACCTACATGAAAGGGTTATGCCTTTTAACCAATTTATCTTTTTTTTTTTTTTTTTTTAATGATGTGAATTCGCCCTATGTACAAACCCAAAATGTCCTGGAAAGGCATTAACTTTAACAGCCCCCACCCGGGCAGCTCCCGGCAGGCAGTATGCAAGTGAAGTCCGAGAGTCTTTTCTAAGGCTTTAATAAAGCAAATCTTCCTTCTGTAGCTTGTGGAATCTGTCTAGATTTATTTTCTTTCAGGAATTCTAATGTGTTTGGGAAGGAGTGTAAATGAGGTAGAGACGTTTCTGGCTCCCAGCAGCGGAGGGCTATATGACTTGTAATCACACGCGCTCTGACAATGTTTGCTATGCTGTTGCTAGAAAATCCCCCTTGCCCATCCTGAAGCTTTTATTTTCTCCTTATCCCTCATTTGCATTCTCTCTTTCATCCAAGCAACAACACAAGTTCAGCATTTCGACAGGTTGTCACCAGTATCATTCCTATCCGGAGGGCTAGATCCGTGATGTACAATTGTTCTCCACGGCCTCTTTCATCTTTCCTGCAGAGCGTAAAGGAGGATGCAAAAAAATTTCACTGTTTTAACATGCACACGACTGTAGAAAGGGGCGATAACACGTTTTAGCATTCAAAAGGGTGGGTGCCAGATTAGTATGACAAACCTGGAAGAAGCTGGATAGATAGCCAGGAAGAGATGACATACGGTGCAGGAGAATGGGTTTTAAATTGGTGCTGAAACAAGCCACATTAGCACCGATGTCATGAATTCATAGATTGTTTGCATACCGCAGCAAGTGTTTGTTTTCTCCTTAGGGACAGTTTGTGTTTGTTATAGCTGACAAGAAGAAAGGTGAGGAAGAAAGAGCTAGTGTGTTTTAAAGCATGATAGTAAAATAAATAAATAAATAAATAAATAAAAGAAATAGCCTTTTATATTTTCCTGGTGTTTGGAGAACAGTTTGCTCTCTGCAACTTAAACAGATTGTAACTGAGGAAGGGTGTGATTCCTTCAAACAGAGGGATGGAGGGAAACAAAATGGGAACAGGGTGGCTAAATTCTGAATGCTGAGCTGGCCAGGATGCTGCCTGATGGAGGGCTCTAGAAACTTGAAGTCAGGCACTGGTGACTTGAGAAGCCATTTGCTAGCGATTTCAGGTCACCTATACTTTACTCAGCCTGTTGACATGAAACTGCTCAGACTGTATTCATCCTACAGCTAAAAAGAGCAGATCACCCACAGATTCAGCACACACACATGTACTCACTCAGAGTGCAGTTTGACTCCACAAATATCCCAACATTTCAGGGGTTCTTTTGTTCCCCCTGTGCACACAGAGGGTTTAGAAAGTGGTAGCTCATGGCAACCCCCTAACAGTCCCACTGCTGACAAACAAGGGGCAGTTCATCTCCCTTTGTGCGGTGGGTTGGCTCCGTAGAAATAATAAATACTAAAATCAGAAAGAATTGTTTCACTGCAGTGAGTAGATGTACTCACTGAATCTATACATAGGATTGCCTAAGAAGTAAGTTTCACACAGAGCTATCTTTTAACAATAAAATAATTATCCTACAAAGTCTTTCTCCATCATTTCAGGATTGTTAAAGAAAAACTGTTTTCCTATGTATTGCAGGTTTTCAGAGCTTGGGATTGGGATGCAAAATGAACTCAGCATTTCAGGGTAGGACCGGCTCTCACCACTTAGCGCAGCAGCCAGGACCGCACCATTTTCTGCTGAAGTACAAGAAATTAAAATGTAATGCAGCCCAGAAGTTCACGTTGCAGACAGGTGATGGTATTAACTTCATTTTTTTTTAATCTATGTAGAGATTTATTTTTCTAATTGGAGATCCCTAACAAATACTCTTAACAGAGACAAATAAATGGAGGATTTTCATGCCTACAGACATGCCCAGAACAGGTTAATAACTATCTGCAGGTGACACCTCCTTGGCCAGGCAATTCCTTGTTCTGTTCCTGCACTAATGGGTGCCTAACAACCCAGCTCAGTAGAGACAGTGGAATTAGACCAGGGAAGCTCTAGCAAATAACAGAATTTTAAAAGAATTTGAGGGTTTGTATGTTCATTTTTCTCATGTAATAGTCCTGGCCTTCATTTAAATTTACAGCATGAGGGAATGTTTTTAAGTATTTTATCCTTGTATCAATTATTCTCTGAAGAGGGCTTCACTGTATATCTACAATATTGCACTTGTGCAGTAAAAACAAGCATCTGAAGAACCCTCATGAAAATACGTAAAAGCCAATTATTGTGATTTGTGTTTACATTCCAGCTGTCTTCTAATGAGATTTTTTTCCATGCCATTAAAACGCGAGGATAGCGCTGTCAATTTTTGGACTCAGACATAAAGTTCATTATATAAATGTTCAAAAAAACATTTAAGTATGTATTTCAGGTTCTGGCTTGTCGAGAGACTCTCCTGAAAAGATAGGAGTTTAAACGTACGTGGAAGTACCTTCCCGGATTAAAAACCTGATTGAATGGATGAAAGTAAACGTGTGGTGAGACCAAATTCACCCACCTCCCCGGAGCCGTGGGCTCCTTCCCAACCCAAAGCAACCTCTCACGGGGCGGCTGCCGACCCTTGACGCCAAACGCCTGGCGCATTCCGGGTCTGCGTGGTCTAGACCATTCGATAGGGCAGTCAAGAGGACAGACCTGGCTTCCAGGGGATTTCTTCCAGCCAACTAATGTTTCCACCTGACTTTGAGCTGAGGACAGATGATCAAAGGCAAAACCTTGTTAGTGGCGGTACCCGAATCCCAGCTTCTGTGGGGTGCCTCTAGCCAGCCTGCCCGCACCCAGGCGCTTGGATCTCGGAGCTGTCTGTAGCCCCACGCAGATGCAAATGCCTCAAGACCGCAGCCTGCTGAGGCATCCCAGCACCAGCATCTGGCCCACACATACTGAAAAAGCTGAATTAACTCCTATAGGAAATGGGGAGTGAATATGCCACTTTAACATCCCCAAACTGCAGCTGCTGTAATAGCACAACAAATGTTCCCATTTCTTAAAGGGCGTCGTGCATATCAAACCTTTCTCAGTCTTAATTACAAAACAAAAAATAACATGATCCTCTTACTGTATGTCTTTATTTACCCTCTCATCTGCTCTGGCATTTTAATATCCAAGTTTTAGTTTGAAACAGATGCCTCAGCTTTAGCACCCTCTTGTAATGGCTTAATACTCTAGGTAAGATCGAAGACAGAGGAAAAAGATGCTACACTGAGCACAACTTTTGAGCAAATGGGCTTGAATATTCATTAAACAACATTTAATTTAAACACCCAAACTCTAAAAGCAGCAACATATGGGCCTGTTTTATTTTACATAAACTGAATAGGAGGTTGTGCCATTAGTTTCTGCAGACATAATGTTCATTACAAATGAAGTATGTTTTCCTTTAGGGAATGCACCGCCGCTTCTGCAGCGTTGTCGTTCCCTCAAAAGGTTCAGTATACTCGCCATATGAAGTACTCTTCTTGGCAATGTGCTTCCAAATGTAAACAAAATTCCCACAGATCTTCATCGACAAGGGGAACCTGGGGCAAATTAAAATCTTTAATGAGAAACAAACAAAGAAATGGGCCCTCCCTTTTCAGTATTTTACCATGTTTAAGAGACTGTCTCAACTACATGTTTGTGACGTGGGTTTTCCCCTTACTCTGTGATAGAACATTTTTGCATCAATAACTGTGTGGTACGTGGTTCTACAGTCCTCTGCTGGCTGAAGGATTACTTTGCACAATCTCATTGAGACTCTAAGCCGTCTCCTTGTATGCGTCCTCACAGAAAAGCAAGACACTTTTTCTCAAAGTTTGCATTGTTTGAAAACGGCTAGATAAAAACATCTTGACTGCTTTACAAGCTCCGTAAAAATTATTTTGCTCATGCTCCTGCACTACACATCCCAAGGCATCTATTTAAGTGGTAAAGCGAATAAAAACAAAAAGAGACTGAAGGTGTTAAGTACTTGGGGAACTATACTGAAAAACAAGAGAGCACCATTACCGCATCTGAGGTCAGAGGATATCTTCTCTCTGTAGTGTTGCTGTAGCTGTCACTGAACTTATTGACAAGTATTAATTGAAGAACAGACCTCAGAAGTGCCTTGTGCACAGTGTTTACTTAATGGGTGTCTGCTTCTATTTCCACTTACCAATTCTAAATGAGGCACTGAAAGGCTTAGTCTGGGTTTTAGTTGGGTTTTGCGTTGCTGTTTTTGATTGAGAAACGCTCCAGAAAGTATTTTGTATCTTACTGTAGTAAAAAACGTAGAACTGAAGTGCGGCACATCAATATACCTGGGAAGGGTGGAAAGGGAGGGGATGCAAAATAGAAACACAGAGATAAATCACTATGGGTATACGCCTTGAGATATGTACCACTGTGAGAGCTGTACAGAGGCAGCATCTCCCAAAAGTGAGTGGGAAGGACTGACCCAGGTTTCAAGAAGCGTGGTCCAACTACAACAGGCAGCTCGAATAAAGACAAGGTATTCTGTCAGCTAAGCAGAGACTTGCGGGTTAAACAAGCTTCAACCTTCTTCAAGGGGCCAGCAAAGGATGGAAGATTGTAGAACTACCTTCCCCCACCTCTTAAAATGAGTAGTGATCACACAAAGTACTTAAAGTTGTTTATGTTCTGGAGTAATGAACTCGCTGACGAACACGGGGGTGTACATCCCGAACGAGCTACAAAGCAGAGGGAGCGCGCCCCTGGTTAAGCAGCATGGGTAACACCGAGCTGTGAGACTGAAAGGGTACCAAGTTCTGTTAGTCTGTCGCCGCTGACAAAAGCACAAGTTAATCCCCACACAAGCCATGGGAAATTTATTTCTGAGACCCAGACATTTAATACACAGGAATTTCTCTGTAGCAGAATTGGTTACAATACTGCCAGCTAGCCACGGCACCTCTGAAGGGAGCTTTTAAGAAGGAAGAAAGTAATCTCATGAGCTTCCTGTACCCAGCAGAAAGAACTCCCTGCTCCTAGGTAGGGGCATCACATCTGGCTGACAGGACTGGCCAAAACAAACAGGGACTAATTGCTGGGTTGAAGTTTAAGGGCTGCACAGTGACTGACCCAAGGACTGCGCCACAGAAACCCACGGGGCAGAGCCGAGCCGGCCAGGGCTTGGCTGCATCCAGCACTCCGTGCGCACTGTGCCTCTCTCTGAGGCTGTTGGTACAGAAGCCAGCCCCATCCCTGCTCTGCTGAGTAGAACACAGGTAGCAGGAACATCACCTTGGCACAGAGGTTCATCTCCCAGCACATTTGCTTGTTTTCTGGCCTGGGGAGAAGCCACAACTGTTGGAAGTGTTTTTATACTAATGACAGGCTCAAAGCTGCAGCGGGAGGGGTTTAGATGGGGTATTAGGACGCATTTCTTTACCAAGAGGGTGGCCAAACTCTGAAACAGGCTTCCTAGAGAGGTAGTTCACGCCCAAAGCCTGGAAAGCACATCATCTTTAACTTGGTCAGCCTTGACTTGGTCAGGCAGCTGGACTAGCTGACCATCATAGGTCCCTTCCAACCAAAACATTGTTCATTTGTACACAAATACATTTGCACTTACGTTTTTAAAACAGTCAGGTACTTTATGAAGTGTCTGTATTTTATCCTTCTGTGCTTTCTCTGTCAGGTGGAATACTGGAGCCTTCCAGCTCCACAAGCATTTGTAAGGTTGCGTGCCCACATCCTGCTGGGGCTGTACTGGTCCTGCACTGGCCGTCAGTGCCAGCACCAGTTCTCCTAATGCAACTCTCCAGGGCTTGCTCTGAGCAGCACCACGCCAGAGCTTCTGTAAGTGTTAGTCCTACTCAGAGACTGTCACCCAGGTCACATGCCATACCAATAAAGTACTGCCGGCAGCCAGAAGGACGCTGTTCAACTAAAGGAAGTATTTTAAAGCAATGATTTACTACTGAAAGGAGATTTATGTTGGGGTTCTGGTGGTTTGTTTGTTTGTTTTTTCAAAAGCACAAGTCACAGTCACAAAGGGCAACTAGCAGACATTTATGTCTGTGAAGATTTTCACATTTAATAAAAACAAGAAAAAATGTTACACATATTATACTTACTCCATGTTTAATGCCAGATGTTTACTTTTCAGCATTTGAGTCTGGACAGTTCTATTTCACCATATTTTTTCCTGGTTTATGCATTAGTACAGTGCTTCAGTGTTTAAATGCATGCTATGGAGTTCAATGCCAGGCAAAATATACTCTCACTTTAAGTCCTCAAAACCGTAACAGCTTCATATTCACACAAATATTAAAATATTTCTCCCAATCTTAGGTCCATACATTAGTCTTTACTTTTATAAAGCCCCAAAGCAGGGCCTAAATCCACCTTTCTTCAACAACCAGAACTGATTAATTAAAGAAACACTTAAACCGTGAATGCTGACAGCTTTTATATTTTAGAATACCCCTCTATTTGCCCTCAAAAAAAAAAAATAAAAAGGCTCCATTTCACTTCTGGTCTGTAGCAGGATCCATCAAACTATAAAGGAAACAGTGAAACTATACAGGAACTATTGGACCAACCTTTTTAAATCAGCTTTTTCCCCCCTTTTAACTTACAAAATATCAAGCCACTTCCATTTGATTTTTACATCAGCTGTTAAAGCAGACAGGAAACATGGGAGAAGGAAAGTGTCAGCCCCAATTTTCTATTTACAGCCAGGACTGCACAGGAGATAAGGATCTGAGGTCATCTGTCATAGAGAAGTTTTATTATCAGTGATTGAAACCTGTTATCAAATCAACACAAATGACGCCTGGCTTAACAAACAGGCTAGCAAAAATTGACAGAAAATGATAGCAGGGTAGCAGCTCCAGTACAATCAAATCAGATCATCATGAAAGGCAGCGAAGCATGCTTCTCCTAATGCAGGTCAGTTTGCAGTCTGGCCAGCTTCGTTAGATACAAAGCTGTATTTTAACCCAATGAGCACAAGTACAAACCGGTATAATTTACCCCAGTGAAGTGCTGCACTCACACTGGTTTTGCTGCACATAGAATATCTACTGAGTTAAGAGAAGCCACCAATGCTCTGAATGCCCTTCTGCCTCAGCACACTACTTGACCTTATTTCGGATCCGCGGGTATGAACAACGCTAAGTGGGAAGGAAGATGGAGCTCTTTCATTAGGAGGACTGGCTGGAGGTAGCCAGCTCTTAGAAAAAAAATACAATTATCTTCTAGTGTACAGGATGTCTTTTAGTCATTTGTGCAGCTGTTTCATTAGCCACAGCCTTTACAGACAGCAAAGACTAAAATTAAGAAGAAACTTACTACATTCCAGATGAGGATAAAATTCCACATGGGGTATATATATATATATATTTTTAAGACATTAGAGTTCACAAATGTGAGCAACAAACAAGTTTCCATTTAATCCCTTTAAAGCAAAGGAGTCCAAAAGCACTGATGTACTAGGATGTGCCTACTCCTGACATTGACTTATCAAAGCTTACTGAAACTTCCACCTTAGCAGCATGGTAACAAATGCATCCATTGAAATAACTTAGTCTTATTGCTACTGTGTTAGGAGCACGATTAACAGAAGAAACATTTGCCACCTATTTTAGCAAGTTCTGCTCAGATGAAACTTTGTCAGCCTTCAGAGCTAAAAAAAAAAAAAAAAAAACATAAACAACTCTCACCTGGTCTCTTAGCACCACCCAAACACCCATCCAAACAAAGGCTCAATATATCATTTCACTCTAATGGAAGCACATGAGCAGGACACATTTACAACCACAACTTTGAACTTACTGTACAAATCTACTATCAACAGCTGCTACAGGACAACATTCCATTGCCTCTATGTAGAAACTAATGACATTAATTTTGTATAGGAACTGACCAAAGTAATACAAGTTAATTACTCCTGAGTCTTGCCAACAGATTTGCTAGTGACCAACAGACTTTATTCCTTAAATGACACATTTTCTATGAGCCCCCCGCCCCCCCCATCCCCCTTTTATCCCTCTGACTACTGGTACTGCAGCCTTCCCATAGCATACTACGCCTCACTTCAAGCCACTGACCTTATCAGCTTTGTTTCTTCCCCCCAACATTCCTTCTCAAGCCTGTTGCAAGCTCCTTTCTAGACGAAACCACCTCACTGCCCAGGCTATGATAAATTTTACCATCTTTCATCTCTGTGACAGTTTTGTTTTTTCTTTTCCTATGATGCCAAGACACTAAACTCTGGTCCTTCAAACTGACTCTGCTGCTGTGGTCAATCTTTCTTTGATCTGCTTTAGTTTTTCTCTTGCCTTCTAGACTGCCATCTCCTTCAGACAGAAGCCACCACTGTCTGGCTGTGCCTTATGTATCTCACTGATGACAGAGGTGGAACCTCAGCAAGGAGTAGACTACTTGATCCAGTTTCAATTAAGTCAAGCCCTGAGGCTCCTGCACAGCTTTTCAAGCATTTTACAGGAAGGCTTCGTTACTTGCTAGTCCAGCTATACAATTTTGAGTCCTTCCTACAAAAAAAAGAAATACCTAAAGAATTTCCACGCTAATTACAGCCCTTGTTAAAAAAAAAAAAGCTACGCAAGTCCTAGCCATTAGAAGTGGTGAAGTGTTAATGAAAGTCTTTCCACGTGTATCAGTTTGAGATTACTCATCAATGATTTAATTTACAAGTTCCTTCTCCAAAAATCCTTCAGACAAATTTGGGCTCCTGACTGGTAACCAAATAGATAAAAGTACTTGATGTATTGAAATACAAGGGCCAGGCCAAAGTCTAAAAGCAGGCAACAGTGACAGAAACTGCTACCTATAGATGATGGGATGCTTCAAGACCAGCAGGAAATAAAAGGGTACCTTCAGCACACAGTAGGCAAAGTAGTGACAATTCCTGTTCATCAATGCTTTCCACTTAATTGTTTTACCTCCCACAGGAAAGGGGATTAACCTAGTCTTCACAGCATGACATGTGCATTAAACTTCTGAATTACAGAACACCTGCTACACATCGCTTCGACTGCAGCGTATGAAGGCAAAACATTGGCAGAACAAGGACTCGCATGAAGAGCTGCTCCTGTCTCCAGACTGCTGAAGCACCAAGATTTCAGGTGACAACTATTCAGTTGCTTGCCATTTTCCACATGGAGTGAGAGGAGAAAAGGATAGCCATGTCAACCGGCTGGCTACAGCAAAACTCAAATAGGGCAATCATATTTGATCAGTTAATATTAGATCACTTCAACATCATTTTGTCCCCTTCCCAATTTTTGGTGTTTAATACCTCATATTGCAAGACAACAGTACAGCTTATGAACAGGGGATTACAACCTAACCATGCCACAAGGAAGGAGTTGACTGTTCCAGGGAGTCACCAGGGATTTCTTGCTGTGTATATTAAATCAAAATGGGGCATCAAACCCAAAACCACGGCACTAAATAAGACAACATATTTCAAGCCATCTGCTTCAAAAAATTACCGTACCTCACAGATGAGCCTGTAATGAATAGCATGTAAGACGAGGAAACTGAACAAGGGAACCTTCAATACTCCAACTCCAGAGCAGAGTTCTGCTTCAAGAGGTACATGCCCCCTGGAACTGCACTCTTACATCAAGTCAAAACATCAAGACTATGCAAGACGGAAAACACCTTTATGCCCCCACTTACTTATAGATCCTTTCTTGATTGCGTAAAACTAAGGTAAGGAGGCTTCTGAAATGAGCAACTAGGAATTCATGCCAGCACTCCGGAGCTTTTAAATAGTAAACATTTGGAAAACACTAACTGTATGGTCTTCACTGAAACAGATGGTTTTCCATTCAATTCAAAAAACCACCAGTGAAACAAAAATATCACTCAAAGCCCTCAACACAACTATTTTTAATGCATATTTCAAAGGAGTTTACCTCTTTAGCAAGGGACAATTTGGCTTCCTTTCAGCCTATTTTGTGAAAAACTGCTATACAAGTCTCCCTTGTATTTCTATCGCTGTGTTCACACCACCCCCTAGTGATTGTTCAATTACATTTAATAGCATGACTTCTCTCCTTTGATGTTGAACATTATATACGGAAAGGGCTTATTGCAGGTATTACCTTTAAAACAGGTTTACATTCTAACTCTAAGCCTTACATGCATAATGTTTGCTCCATATCCCTTACCACCTTTTTTGTTGTCAGAGATTGTACTGTCACCTACTCAAAACATACCTGCAATCTCAAGGAGTTCAGTGCACGTCACCAAAGTACAAAAATCCCACTTTTAATATCCCTCTAGCAATCTTCAGAATTTAACACTTACCACCTTTGGGGAGAACATCAAGTAGGTACTTGTCTTTGAAGGTCTGTCTGGCAAGTAAAAAAGCCTTTTAATTTCCACAGGACTTCAGAATGAGAATTATTATTTCAGAAGCAACAACTGTGTTTCACCCACCCCCTTAGTCTAACATCACCAGTTCACCTACCTTTGTAAAAAAAATGGGAGTACCTATCCCTTCACCAGGGCAACTGCTTGCTAATCCCAGTTACTAACCCAAATAAAAGCAGAAACACACACCGTGAGGTACAGAAAGTCTACTGTACATTCAAGTGTGGTGCTGCTGAATGCAAACAGCAACCCCACTAGTTCAAGACTTACACAGAAGGTACTAGAAGAGGCATTAAGTGCTTTATAATTTACCAGATTTTTATGGAAGTCATTAGGACAACAGTATTCTTTCTTCCAGCCACTTCAACAACTCTTAACTATGATGTTGTTAGTTTTCCTCTCCAGACACTAAGATCACCCATGTTACAACATGCTGCCTCAGTACGAAGGTACTTGGGTAATAAACTCGGAGCCTTCAGCAGCACAGCTGCTAGAACAGCCCAGGCCATTTCCGTCCCATTTAAACTACAAGACTTCTGTTGTGCTCACCACTTGAAATACCTTCAACAGAATGCCCACACTTCTAGCACACAGTATGCCCCTTCCAGCCAGTAATCCATTCTTTAACACTACCAGATGAAAAATTAGGCATGTGCTATGTGGTTTGCAGTCTAGAGACAGAACCCAGAGCCTGTCCTGACCACTCAGGAACAAAAGACAAGTCATGCCTGACCCCTTCATTAGCAGGTATCCTAACTGTAGAAGTACGCAGCTCTGAATGCCCCTGTCTACATGATTTGTTCACCGGTTCAGCTATATTCTACTCGACTATACAATATAGGCAAACAAGCACATCTTAAGATTACTTTTTCCAAACCACAGTTTGAACAGCAGGTGATACAAGCACACCTACCTCCATTAACTAATGCTGCCTGCCTAAAAATTAGCTTATACTACCACCTGCAGAAAGCTCCGATTCACTTCAAATTAATACTCTAAACAAGAATTGCTTAATTATGAAAAGATTTTAATACAGTGCAAACAGTGCACCAATCTTGAATTTCTCAAAACTTTACAAAATGGTAGCTTTCAAATCAAAACTAAAGGGCAAACCAGCATTTTATTGACATAGTTTATTTGATGTTAAAGCCAGATGAGCAGCTTCTTTCCGGAGTAATTATTTCTGTATTTCTTCATAGAATAACGTAGCCTGTGAAGGAAAAAAGATCAGTGCTACTCAAACAAAACCATTTTTACAGTCATACCTTTACAGAGCCTGAAAACCTGGTTCCCCAATAAGCCAGGTAAATTACACTGCCTTTCATAGAATGTAAGGTTCAAAACTTCACAGTACTGTCAAGGGAACAAATGAGAGCCTAGATTACAGTCTTTCTGTGTAACAGCTTGATGAGCTACAATTGCTCTGCCAGCTTTCTGTTTAAGACATTATATTCAGTACATCAGCTCCCAGACAAACTGTTTAGTTGCTTTACACAGAGTCATTCAGCCCATTTGTAACAAAACCAGAGAGGTCTGTAATAGTTACAATGTAAAGAACATCAGGTTTGTTTTTAAGAAATTTACTGGAAATAAGTATCTGTAAGAAAAAAACAGAAACTTGTCCTCAAAAATAGCAATCACACTACTTCAATCTATTTAAGACAATAAAAACCGCTGTGTACTAGCCTCTCACTAGCTTATAAAACATAGGAAAATGTAAGCTTTATTTATAATAAGGCTAAATAATCAACACTTTCTGCAACAGTCAAACTAAGCAGACTGATTTATTATTTCAGTCTTTATGCTAAACAGGTATTTCGTGTAAGTGGAAGTCACAGAAATTATCAACTCAGTAGTAACCACAATAGTGATTTGTAACTATTTAGGTCTTTCTTAGTCTTAAACTCTTGCACTGGGTTCTCTATCAGCACAGGTACCATGGTGTTCACATCAGTCAGCATGAGACCTGTATCATAGTAACAACTACTGGATGTCTACCCTTACAAAGCATTCTGAAGTCATACCTGTTATCCATTTTTCCATCTGAAGTATGTTCATTTACTGGGGAAAAAACAAACATTAATTAGTAAGAGCACAGCTACTACTGAGAAGATGAAACTTTGAGGCTTTCCACTGACACTCACAGTATGTTTATTTATCCCATTACCACCGTGGAAAGCAATAGGAAACGCTCAGAATTTTTAGTAACATAGAGGCTGAAGACTTCCATTACACATTCCATCAGACTCAAAATGGGACTTAACAATAGCTGTTTAGAGGTTAAACAATACTCAGAATGCAACTGCATGCTAAGTTATACCTACAGGCTACCTACAAAGGCTTAAAAGTGCCTATCCTTCCACACTTCTTTGTGATCAAGATAAAAAAAAAACACATTTCTGTTTGGAAGGCTCACATGTCAAAGGCTGTCACAACCACATCTGTGAGGTTAAAAGGTTGGGTGGGTGGTTGCTTCTTTATTTTTGCATTTCAATAGCCTAGGGCATATGGGTCACTGTTCTGAATGCAAACACTACATGAGGGACACCCACGTCTGCTTGTTGCAAACTTCTATGTGACCTCAGCAAAGGGGACCTACAGAATACATTAAACCAACTATTTTAAAATACTTCTCTTCAAAGCATAAAGGAAACAGAATGGGAATTCTGAAGAAGGGAAAGGAAGCACTAAAGAAAACTAACAGTTGGCACAGTTGATGTCGGACTTAAAAGTTCAAGAAAAACTAATCAAGTGTAATTCACTATTTCAACAGTTTTCCCGACTATACAGTACATAACTTTTAGGACAATAGACTTGCCTGAAGATGTCTCAGAAGCAAGTGCCTACACATTTCTGAGAAACACTTTTCACAGCTTATATAGGTGGACTCCAGAACATATGCCCGAACTCCTGTTAAAAATTCCTCCATATGGCTGGGATAAAGGATGATGAGCCATGCCACACCATTATGTTTAAACATTCATTTTTCAAGACAAAGCTTTCAGACGCAGTGTATTCCACAAGCTTTTTTCTGTGATGCAGCACAAAACTCTTAACCAAGCTTTCCAGAAAGCATCTAAATTAATTTGGTTTTAGTCAAAGTTTAATACAATGACACCAAGATTTAACAAAACTGGTAAACGATTAATACCTAACCCATGCATACTTACAAATTAAAAGACCACTAAAGATGACATTAAAAAACCTCTAACCAGAAACACAGTTCATCTACTACAGAGATTGCATGCTAGTTTGATAAGCACTTGATACAGAAGTCACATCTGCTACATAATTATCACAGCACATGCTCCTGATCATAAATTTCTACGTGCTTATTTATGCTTTAAGGGAGTTTCTATGAACCAGACAACTTTAGTAATTCAAGTGACATTCATTTAACCATTCCACATAAACACTCAACAACAGCTACCTCCAAGTGCGAAAGTCTTCAAGGGAAGAAGTTTATCCATACTACTGTTATCAGTGCAACACTGAATGACTCCCCATGTCATTGACAGGAGAATATACATCAATGTTACTACTATACCAAAAGCTTATTTGCACTGTTAACACTATAAACAATTGTAGGATTTCATTATTTAACACAGCCTTGAAGCAGGAATGAAAAAGGCTCCAAATCTTACCTGGTAGATTAGTTCTCATCTGATAATTTTGCAGAATCTAATTTTACAGATATTTCTAACTTCAATATTCCAAGTTAAGCTACAAGTTACAGTGAAGGCCAATATTTAAGTACAGTTAAGCGCTGACAAATGTGTCATTTCCAACCATCGCCTCAAAAGCACTAAGCTGTGATGTGACTTAGTTTTCATGGATGCACAACTAGTTTCACACAAAGGTCAAGTTACACATGCAATTGCACTGTACTACTTTGAATGAAAACCTGGAGTGTTCTGAACCAATGCCTCAAATCAATGGCATCAAGTTCCTTTGACTTCTCACTGTAATTCCTTCTTTTAATGTTTTCACTAGTTTCAAAAAAGTCTTGTTTGTCATTAGCCAATTTTTTTAATTCAAAGTCACACAGAATGAAGTTCATTAACTAGTTATCTGAACCCTTACTGGGCAGAAGCAAGTTGAAAGCAAACGTGCATGTATGCAAGGCAGTACAGTGCTTCAATTAAAAGGATGGACACGTTTCAGTGATGTATAATTCAGTCACCACATCCATGCTTATTTTCAGTACCTGCTAGATACTTCATTTCTGATGGAGAATTCCAAGAAAGTAGAAAAAAGCAAAAGTGAAGATTACTAAAGTTCAAGATGTCAAGACACTTTAGCAACTACAGAGCTAAGCATCAAACCCCATCACTCTCTCCTCCCTTGCTAACACTTGTAAAACCCCACTTAACTGCACAGCTTACTTGGCATTTCTCATGAGGACAAAAAGCTGCAAAGGAAGATGACTTGTCTCTACACCCGGGCTCAGTTTTGGTGTTTTCTTTTTTTTTTCATGATAGATTATGAACTCTGCCTCCCCTCCAAGCTGCTTGTGTCAAGTTGCAACCACAGCACAGGAAGCTCCCACCAGGGAAAAATTCCCCATCTTGGGAATCAGTTACTTCAGCACAGGATAAAGTAGGCATTCTACCTTACCTCTACTTACACACTGTCCTCACTGCCTACACCGCCACATGTCCTTAACAAAACATACTCTATAATTAATACTATTAATTATACCGGTTCGGTGCAGTACGCATTAGATATTTAGGCAATCTGAGTAACAGGTGTTAAGATTATTTAATTTGCATATTACAAGACTGAGTTATGCGATTAGAGCAATACTGTTAGATTTATTAAAAGTTTAACCTCAGTTCCTAGTGGCACATAGGAAAGAATCACTTAAGCAGCATTGTTTCACATTACATGAGCTAAGATAGCAGCAAGGAGCAGAACTAAGCTACTGAGCTGATAAGCTATAAAACACCACACAGATTACCTTCTGTTATCCAGTAGAACAGGTGAAAGAAATGGAAGAAAAACAGTGTTATTCTGTTGAAGAATTTCTAATCAACATTTCAAAGGCAACATGCTCACTCTAGTTCACAGATATGCTCATCCTACCTTCTTGCCAGCACCAACATTTGCCTTGGCTGTGCCCCTGACTTTCTTCATTCTGTTCTTACGCTCCTTTCGCTGCTTCCTGGAAGTCTTCTTCTTTTCATACAAGCCATGCTATTAAAAAACAGTTACATTCAACATTGTTTCACTGATAGCAGCTCTGAAATTAAGCTCTACTATTTCTGGACTCTTCCGATACTGTTTAAATTTGAAATATTAGATAAATAGTGAGACAAGTTAACTAATGAGCACAAAATCTAGGCACTAAAGTAGCATATGCATTAGCCCCATCCCTTAATGCTTCTTCCAGACCTTTAATAACAGTTAATTATCTATTACTGCTAAATATCACTGGTAATGTCAGTTTTGCCTTCTCAGTTCCCCTATAATATACAATAAAAAACTTACCCTATTTTGTAAATGCAGAAGCTAAAATTCTATTTTAAGACCTCTTACAGAACTCTGGAGTACAACAGCACTTTCACAAACTTTGGCTTTTAGACACGTAAGTCACAACACTTCAAATCCATCCTAATTGTTCTCAAGTTACTGAAAAACAACCTACCCTGGCAAGCCTGTGCTTTGGTTCGTTTTTTTTTGCATAGTCCAGGGAATCATAGATCATGCCAAAACCTGTTGTCTTGCCACCACCAAAGTGAGTTCTGAAGCCAAAGACAAAAATAACATCAGGGGTTGTCTTGTACATCTTTGCCAGCTTTTCCCTGATTTCTGTTTTGGGGACTGTGGCCTTTCCAGGATGAAGAACATCAATCACCTAAGAAGGAAATTTTTACAAGTTGAATAAAAGGTCAGTATCCAGCACAACAGCCAGGTGCTACAGTCCCACATGAGCTTAACGCATACGCTAACCCACCCTGGCACTAAAAAGTAGTATTGATTTGATACAAAATTCTAGGTTTCCCACTTCACTTAATGATTTTGATTGGAAGAGACTTCTAAGGTAGAGTCTAACCATAAAGTCCCACTAAACCATGTCACCAAGCACCACATCTACACAGCTTTTAAATACCTCCAGGGACAGCAACTCAGCCACCTCCCCAGGCAGCCTGTTCCAGTGCTTGACCACCCTTTCCATGAACAAGTTTTTCCTAATATCCAATCTAAACCTCCCCTGGTGCAACTGCAAAAGACACACCAGCTCAGTACTTAACCTTCAAGATTTACCTTCAGAACACATCAACACATTTTAAGCCTATAACAATAAGATCTCTGGAGGTTTTACAGGCCCCTTAGAATGGCTAAAAAATACTTGCAGCCCAGAAGCAACAGACAAACAATTATTTGTATTGTTTTACCATCTGCTTGCGCTGAAGAAGCCTGTTTGTCATGAACTTCCTGGTTCTGATGGTCACTGTTTCATTCTGCAATAAAAGAATCAAAGTAAGACAAAACAAGTTACACATGCAATCCAGACTTAACAAACGTATAAATAGCGTGCTGTACAGCACCAGTCAGTAGTCTCTCAAGTCCTGACAGTGAACTCGTAACAAGTGGGCTGGCCCTGGGCTCAGCAGCTCTAAAAAAAGTATATCTAGAATATATACAAACAGCTCTAAAAAGTGTATTAAAAAAACCAGACTCATCCCCAGCTGCCAAACATCACAGCAACATCCACACCTACCCCTACCATTCTGAAAAACTGAAGCAGCTTTTATCGAAACACAGATTACAAGCCCAAAGAGTACAATAATACAACAGCAGTTTCTTCTGTGTTGCACGGTCTATATGTTACCATAACCTTTGTGAGAAAGTTTACTTCATAAAAGCCCTATGCATTACTGATTCCTTAAGACTTTCCGACAGGAAAAACTTTGAGACGACTACAGGAGCATGATCCACAGCGCCCCTTTATCACTTCAAGGGAACAATTAGAAGGTAAAGCCACCACCAAAGCGCTGACCTGCTCTTACCGAGCAGCCTCTGGCAGCCCCCGCAGGCCAGGCCCCGGCCCGCAGCCCGGCCCCGCTCGCTGCCAACCGGCCCCGAGCAGCCGCAGACAGGCCGCAGGAACCCCGGCTGGTAACGGGAGGCCAAGCCCACCCTCAGGTTCCGCCAGGGGCAGGCCGACGGCGTGGCTGGGAGCCGGCCGGGGGCAGGATGGCGACGGCGCGGGGCGGATAGAGGCCGGATTGCCGCCCACCCAACGCGGACACTCACCATCTTGGCGGCGGCCTCCCTGCCAGCGAGCGAGAAAAGGAAGAGAGCGCTGCCCGCAGCCAATCATAAGGCGGTGCCGGGGGTCCTTCCTGCGGGGGGCGGAGCCACGCTCAGGGGTGTCTGCTCCAGAGCCGGACACCGAAGCAGGCGCTGGCGGTGGTCTGTGTGTGCCTAATGGACCTGGCTGCGGGTGCAGCGGCCACGCTCGACCCCGGGTTTGGCCGGCCGGGCCCCCCTGCCACGTACCGGCACTGTGGGGTGGCTGTTTCTGACTCCCGCCCCGCGGTCCTGCGTGGCTCCGCTGGTGGGCCCCGAGAGGCGGCCGTGAGGGGCGGTGCCCTCCCTCAGAGACGGGTTTAGCTGTAGACCAACAGGGGGCGCTGCGGGCGGAGGTTGCTCTGCGCCGCCGGGTGCAGCCGAGCCACACGCTGAGGGGTCGCCGCCGCCCGACCACCTCCCCGCCGCCGCCATGGTGAAGGAGCAGTTCAGGGAGACAGATGTGGCTAAGAAGATGTGAGCGGGGTGGCCCGTGCGGCGCTGGGGGCGGCGGGAGGCCCCGGGGCCGCTGCCCAGCCTTAAGGGAGCGGCCGGGGTGCCTGCGCGGCCTGCAGCCGCTGCGGGCGGCCCTGGGAGGGAGCTCGGTGTGCGGGGGAGGCGGAGGGGGCTGCGGTCACGGTTATTCCCCCTTTTAAAGGCGCTGGCGTGGGCTGAGCTGGCCCCGGGCTGCCTGGGCCTGGCTCGGGCCGCTGGCTCGGCAGGCGGGTGGCTGTGCAGCTCCAGGGCTGCCTGAGAACATCAGTAATTTCTGGGTAGAAAAGCACCGATTCACTGAAAAACAGCGCGATTTTGAATAATTCTCTAAAAGAACCCACTTCAGCCGTAGCGTGGATGAACTTAGCCCCCTTTGCATTGCTCCTGTACACACGTGTGTATGTCTGTGGTTATGTAGTTCTGTAGCTCCGCGAGTACACGTGTAGGTGTGACACATGTGAATTTTCCCATCCTAGAAGCCACATCTGTTTTGGCATGAAATCCCCAGAAGAGATGCGTCAGCAAGCTCACATCCAAGTGGTTAGCAAAAACTTGTATAGTCAGGACAACCATCACTCTCCGCTGCAGTATGGAGTGCTTGACCATCGCATGGTGAGAACCATTTTTTTTTTTTTTTCCCGAACTCTTTTTATGGAATTACTTGAAGTGGTTAGAAATAAGTTGAAACAACTGAAATGTACTGCTTGTCCAAAATATGTGCAAAAGTCTTTACTTGAATTGCATAGACTGTTAGCTGCAGCCACAGCTACTTCCTTAGTGCGTTTGGAGGCTTCAGGAAAGCATTCTTTTGAGGCAGGAGATAACTTCTTGCTGCCAGGTTGTTGGGAGACCCAGAGACACGTGGCTACAATGTGCCATGTTGTCAGTTAGCGGGCTATAGATCAGTTGCAAGAGCAGTATGAGTTAATGTCGCTGGTATCAGTAGGGGCTGTGTGTGAAAGACATTTTTCTTTTTAAGCCTTGGAGTGAGCATAATGCTACTGACATGCTTCTGATGCTGGGAAAAAGGAGCGGGTCTGGTGTTGGGATAGCTGACTAGTTAAGAGCTGTTGTATTTTCTACTAACTCAGTGCATTACAGCTAAATTTTCTTTTTCTGTGTGTTTTCCCCTTCTCCCTAAGGGAACCAGTGAAAAAGACTGCCCCTGTGAAACCTGTGGAAAAAATCTTGCTGATTGTTTAGGACATTATGGGTACATTGACTTAGAACTGCCGTGTTTTCATGTTGGATACTTCAAAGCTGTGATAGGCATCTTACAGGTGAACATGATTGTGATTTACTGGCAGAAAAAGGAAAGATGATGCTTGAAAGAGTAATTGAGAAGACCAAGATAGCATAGTATTTTAAATTTAACCTTTACGTATCTTGTGTTTTATAAAATAAATGTACTTAAATACCACTCTTAGTAATGTAAATACATCTGGTTTATTTTTTGCAGTCTCAGATTCATTAATGCAATCCATTATTTTTCCCATGGTCATTTGAATTAAATGTATGCCATATAACCGGCCATTTAGGACATCCCAGTAAATTAAAGCCCTGTTTGCTTTGTATGGGTTTTTAAGGTCCTGCAGAGCTTAGAGAAGGACTTGCTTTGTTGACTATTTTTTTTTCCCATGTACTTTTTTCTATGTGTTACAGTATATGAATTGTCTTTCAACCAAGACAATCATATTTAATTAAAAAAATCTTCACTCTACTGAAGAATTGAAGTGTTAGTAGGAGAGCTTATGTCTCTGAATGTGCCTGTTAAACAGCTATGTTTGTGTGCTTACATCTAAGATGATCTGCAAGACTTGTTGCCGTATCATGCTGTCAGTGGAAGAAAAAAAACAGTTTTTGGATTACCTGAAGAGGCCTGGCCTTACATATCTTCAGAAGAGAGGTCTAAAAAAGAAAGTTTCTGAAAAGTGCCGAAAGAAAAACACTTGTCCTTATTGTGGTGCCTTTAATGGTGAGTCTTGACGTTAGCAGTTAAAGTTGTCTGCTGTGATAGCTTCTACCTTGGCACCAAAATCTTGAATATGCTTCTTTGTTCCACAGCTGATGGGTATATTCTCAGGCCTTCATTAAGAAACAGGGAGTGGCATTCTTAATGCCAGGCACGTGCTTGTTCACATATCAGTTATGTGGATATAGACGTTGCCCTAGTTGCTGGTTTTGTTGCATGTGATGCTGCTTCATGGCGGTAAGCAGTATTTGATACTTGAATAATGGTAAAAAACCCACCTGTTTAAGACCTTTTTAAACATATTGGGAGCTGTTATCAGCGATCTATACTTTAACATAGAAGCATTCATAGGCTTGGTATTTCGAGTCAACATCATTTTTCACCATTGTATTAAAACATTTTAAGGTTAGATATGCTTGTTATCCTCTAGGAGGACATGTTCTGCAGTTTGAAAGTATTGGAGCTGCGATCATCTTGGGTTACAATAGAATTTGTTCTTCAGGGCAGAATATGTTCGTAAGATTTCACATTTTGTTATCAAAGTTTTTTTTTCTTCATGTACACTGAACAAGTGGTATTACTGTTAAAGGACTTGCAGTGTTACAGATTCATAGGGAATGTTAAATTCATAACTTAAAACTTTGGGTTTAACTCGTGAAAATTGTGGGTTGTTTGTTGTAATGGTCAACAGCCTGAATAACTAGAGCCACCTAAACATAGGAGGCACAAACAAAAGGCATTTACAAAATGAAGTGGTAGGTCAGTATACCTCAATAAAAATAATTGAGTTTGGAAAGCACTTGTTCCTAGTCTGTGGAAGTTTTGTGAATAATGCTACCTGCATGATATGAAAGTATTTCTCAGATTTTACTAACAATTCACTTGCAAAATTATTTTAGAGGACAGAAGGATGGTATATAAATGGGATATCTTAGCCCGTGATTGAGGTGAGGGTGAATTTAAACCGCCTGCTTTCAGCTTCAGAAGCTACGTGACCCGATTGTTCTCATGTTTTGTCAATTCAAGCAACTGATTAATAAAGCTGATAAAGTTTTATTTTATTCTTGTGTTCACTGAAGGTTTAGCTAGTTTTTGAAATTGTAGCTTACTCAAGTGTTGGAGGGGGTGTTTGGGTTTTTTTCACTGATGTTTTTGTTACTGTTTAAAAAAAGCAAACCCACCTTTATTTGCTTGCAGGAACTGTGAAGAAGTGTGGTTTGTTGAAAATAATACATGAAAAGTACAAGACCAATAAGAAAGTCATCGATCCAATAGTATCTACTTTTCTCCAGTCCTTTGAAACTGCCATAGAACATAACAAAGAAGTAGAACCCTTACTGGGAAGAGCTCAGGTGAATTTTGTGAAGACTTGAATTTTCAGTTAGTTTTTTGTGTGTGAAAAGGAAACTCCTCAAAGGTTTTAACTGTAGCAGCTTAAGCTTTGTAGTGGTCCAAGATTTTAGTGTGCCAAAAGACACTTGAGACATGTTTGTATTTATTGCAATAATCCTAACTCCACTAAAATGAGAACTGTAGTTTATTGGTATGTTCTGATACATAGCTCTCTGTTTGTAAAGAAGGGGGATGTTCTTGGTGCGTTATACTTCCATAACCTAGAAAAGGGAGAAGAAATATATAAGCTCTCCATGTAAATTTGAGATGATTACAAAACACAGAATTGGGTTTTTTCTTCAGGAGAACCCAATGTTGAGAAAGAGGAGGCTTAATTGCCTCACCTTTTTGTTTCATTCAGCTTTGCCTTGTGCACAGTGTTGTTTCCTTCTGCTCTGTGCAAGCTGGGAGGATCTCAGGGTACATATTTGAACAGAAAAAAATAGTGACTATCTGGAGTTTTTTACACTACAGCAGTAGTTGTACTAAGAAGAGCGCAATTAATTTTTGCAAGATGATCTAGAAAGTACTGTAATTAATATGTTTTATTTACCAAAGAAATTAATACAGTGTACAGTAAGTTTGCTCAGAGAGGTTTATTGAGCTGCTTTGTCAACTACGAAATACTGTCAGTATTCAGTCTTTAGGAGAGAGAGTAACATAATGAGAAGTAAATGCTGATGTACAAGGAAAAAAAGGAAGGAAAATATATATGAAGTTAGCATCTGAGATGCTAAAAGCTTTGATTAAGAATAAATAAACCAAAATATAGTTTTGTTTCCATGATTAGTTCTCTATTTACTGTCTAAAAATACTTTATTTTTGAACAATAGTAAACAAAGGGAAGAGGGACACAGAGAAACTGTTACATGGTGGCTTGTTCTCCTCATTCTCCAATGGGTTTTGTAGGAAAACTTGAATCCTTTGGTAGTATTGAACCTCTTCAAAAGGATCCCAGCAGAAGACATCCCTCTGCTTCTAATGAACCCAGAAGCAGGTAAACCTTCAGATTTGATCCTCACACGACTCTTAGTGCCTCCACTGTGTATCAGACCCTCTGTCGTGAGTGACTTAAAGTCTGGCACCAATGAAGATGACTTAACAATGAAACTGACAGAGATAATTTTCCTTAATGATGTAATAAAAAAGGTGAGTTGTCCTTCCAGGCTCTCGGAGACTGTTGCCTTTGAAATGATTTCATTAGAGTTTAATATAGCAAGTGGTTGTCTTACTGCTTACAATCTAGCAAGCAATACTGTACTGTACAGCTGTGTCATTTGGCATTTTATTGAATGAAATAGAGAAGCTTGCTTCAGACGGAGCTGGCTGACTGGCAGCTTGCAGTACAGGACCTGCTGAAGATCTGCTGGTGGGTTATATGAAATGTTTTTTCCTTTGAGTTGTGGGTCTGTAAGCTCAACTGTTTTTCTTCTTTCCCACACCACCACCCACCACCCCCATTCCCTTTGGGTTTTTATCCTCCTTCTCCCCACTCTGGCTATGACACTGGTTAAGTGGTCACTTACAATGAAAATGTTATACCTGTTGGGTTTTTTTTTTCTATGTAGAATTTCTCTGTTTTTACTGCATTTTTGCCCAGGTTTCAGTTAGCGTGGTTATCACATTGAGGCTAGAAGTAAATGTGACAATTTATATATATATATTTTTATTATTTTTTTTTTTTTTTTAGAACAGTTCTACCAGACTAATATTTTTCAGGCTTTTCAAAACTAATCTGTTGTCAGGCAGACAAAGTCAAGTGAGTGCTTACTCTCCCATAACTGCAAAATATTATTATTGACAGGTAATTTTTCTGGCTGTGAAATTACATTAGCTTAACTTCAGTGACATTGGAACAATGTAATTTAAACAAATGCATAGTTTTTGTCCAAAGCTGATGATAGCCAAAGGAAATTTTTTTGCTGGGTTCTCTTGTGAGTGGCCTTAGTATCTTATACAGCACTATGCATCCTGTTGTAAAGCTGTTTTTTTTTTTTCATTCCAGTCTATTAATTTTTTTAGCATTAGTTTCGGAAGAAAAGTTGTACTCTTAGCAGAAAAATTCTTTGCTAGTTTAGTGTTGCTACACTTATTTTCTGAACTGGATTACTATTTTGTTCAGCATAGGATATCAGGAGCCAAGACACAGATGATTATGGAAGACTGGGATTTTCTTCAGCTGCAGTGTGCCCTGTACATTAATAGTGAGCTCTCCGGAATTCCTCTCAACATGGCACCTAAAAAATGGACCAGAGGTTTTGTTCAGAGACTTAAGGGAAAGCAAGGTTTGTCTAAAGTTGTTTTTAATTTTTTTTTTTAATTAATCTACAAATTATTCCAAAGCGTCTCTCCACCACTGTGGTGCTTTAGTGAAGTACCTTGAAAGATGTTCTAATATGCTGTCTTAACAGGCAGCATTTTGAAAACAATTTTTTATAGAAGAGTTTTCACTTGCTTATTTTGTTAGGTCGGTTTAGAGGCAATCTGTCTGGAAAGCGAGTGGATTTCTCTGGCAGAACAGTCATTTCACCTGATCCTAACTTAAGAATAGATGAAGTAGCAGTGCCTATTCATGTCGCTAAAATACTAACCTTTCCTGAAAAGGTAAGTAGCATTTTTCTTCTTTTTTTTTAACCAGACCTTAGTGTTTTTCTTTATAGTCTCATTATAGAAGGGAGTGAATGTATTGCTTTATGTTCAAAATATCATTCAGTGACGCTTTGCCAGATGCGTTGCTGCTGGTAAATGAAGGTTGTAGTGTCACATACATGCGAATACTGTGAAGGCATATGGTGTAAGGAGTGACATGTCGAGAGAGAAGTTTTGCTTGGTATTTTTGAACTTTGCATAGCTTCATGTGTTTGTTGGTGTATCTGTCTAAGGAGTGGTTGGGTACTTTTATTCCTGAATTTACTTCCCAGACTTTTAATTTAATTTCACTTTGAATATTCTGCTTTAAGATTGGCTTACATTTTCCTGTTCTATTTCCTCCTGCCTGTTCCCTTCGGTAGCTTGAGGCTTTGAGGGGGATTGTCAGTTGAGCCTAAAATTAGAAAATGCAAAAACCACCAACAAAAACAAGAGGTCTGAAAAGTGTTTTGTTTGTTTCTTATTGAAGTCTTTATGCAACAGGTGAACAAAGCCAATATTAATTTTATGAGGAAACTTGTCTGTAATGGTCCTGATGTTCATCCTGGAGCCAACTTCATACAGCAAAGGCACACACAGATGAAAAGGTATCATGCTTATCTGTAATGATTCGCTTCTTATTTCTGCCCATCAACTTGTTCTTACTGCAGTGTGAAAGACTACAGGGATTAACGTTTATTTTTAGAATCTTTCATAAAAGGCGGTAACCACAAAATGTCATTATCTCTTCAGGCTTAGTGTACAATTTCTTTTCAGATAATCTGTTAGATTTAAATGTACATACTAATGATGGTGGACTGCAACTATAGGTGGTTTTGGTTTTTATGACTGAATTTCTCTTATTTGAAATAGAGGGACTAGTACAGACATAAATGAAAACGGGCAGTTGTGGGCACATACTGGCTGTTTTTGTGGGAGAGCTGGTCTAAATCAGGTTATGGGTAGTAAGAAGTGATAGTATATGAATGAAACTCCCTGTAATGCCTGATACAGTTGAAACAAATTCTTTTTATAAACGATGCAATCCACACATGTTATCTTCTAGTTATTGTAATACAAATGCTCCAACATTTAATGGAAGAGCTTGCATTATAAACACAGAATTTATTTTCACTTGCCTTTACATCCTTCTGACTTTTTCTTCTGACTTCATTGTTATGTCTTGCAATTAAGATTTTTGAAATATGGAAACCGAGAAAAGATGGCCCAGGAGCTGAAGTTTGGTGATATCGTGGAGCGACATCTCATAGATGGTGACATAGTCCTGTTCAACCGACAACCCTCTCTTCATAAGCTGAGCATCATGGCTCACATTGTAAGTGCACACGCAGCCCAACATGCAGGAGGCGCGTCCCTGAAGGAGATGAACATGGTCTGCCTTTGCTGGTGATTCTCACTTACACACACTAAAATAAACAGCTGCTTTGGAAACACTATGTTGGGAATGAGCAAAATACAGTGCAGTTGTGCTTTTGCGTGGGAATTGTTGCGTAACTGGGCAGTATGCTGCCTGGACAATTCTGTTAATAGTCATTATTAACCTTTGTATCTGTTCTTGCATAAGCATTTAATTTTTGTAGAGTTGATGTGAACTCTACAAAACATGTTGTGTTCTGTGCTTTGTATAAATTCTTCATAATGGAAGTAATTATCTACGTTTGTATAACATAACCTGAGTACAATTTCTGTCAGTTCCTGTTTGAGTTAAATTCTGTAATCGGAAACTTTGACTCATGTCTGTATTAAAAAGAAAAGATAAAGCTTACAAGGAAGCACTGTGGCATGGCTTTTCATCTTTCAGCATGCTTGACTGCATGTGCATCACTTCTTTGTTGTTGTTTTTGTTTTTCCCCAGGCTAGAGTAAAACCTCATAGGACATTCAGATTTAATGAATGTGTCTGTACACCATACAATGCAGACTTTGATGGAGATGAGATGAACCTTCACCTTCCTCAGACAGAAGAAGCAAAAGCAGAAGCACTTGTTTTAATGGGGGTAGGTTGATAATGTTAGGGTTGGGATTTTGCTAGTGACAGGTGGGCTGAGCTCTGTATTTCTTAACATGCATGTGAAATCTGAAATAATATCAAGATTCCTGGGTGTGGATATTGTGTGACTGTGAAGCTGCCTGAAAACTCTGCAAAAGGAAATATAGAATAAATTAGGACTGTTACGCAGTGGCAGTCCAATAGGCTTATGTTTAGCATCCATGGAAAATTCAGTGGTTTTAATTAGGTGTCAGTAGTATTTTTCTGCCTGACTGACCTTAGTGATTGCTACCAAAATAGGGTGGCACTGTTGCCAGTGTCCTGGTTTTGGGTAGGTACTTGGCATTGTGGCCTGACAGCCCAGCAATTGCAGACAGTGAGACTGACTGGAAATGAGGCAGCAATAATGTGCTTGTACTGGAGTACTAGTTTACTAAGAGTACCAGTTTACTAGAGAAGGCAGGAGACAGTAGGCTCTTGGGGAAGGGAAAAAAGGGAGAAAGAGTGTAGATAAAGAAGGATCCGATGGTTGCAGGCTTCGATCTGTAGTGTGAAAGTAGTGAATAGTGTCAGTCTGAGGATTTTGCAGTAACTGCTCCTTGAGGGTGACTTCATGCCGCTATTTCAGATGTGCCACGCAACTGTTGGCTGCAGTATGTCTTGGCTTGCTGAACTGATTTGCAAGCTTAAAAAGAGCTGCCCTCTCCCCACTGCTCAGGCAAAACTGCTGCATAGGTGGGGGTGGCTAACTGGAGCAGTAGTCTGAGTAAGATCTAAGAAAATGGGGCTAGTGAAAGTGGCTAGTTTGATTACTGCGTATCAGTAGGGGCCACAGAACTTGCAGTGTTTCGGTAGCTCCCTGTAGCGAGCATAACCTCTTCTGTCCCTTCTCAGGTTCTCAAAGCTAGTTTTCCCTTCCCTGTTTGAACAGTAACCTACCAAACACATCAATTTGATTGCAACTTCTGCTTTGGAAACAGAATATGTAATTTCCAGTAACTATTCTCAAATTGCTCCTTAACTGTCAATGGACTGTAGCACAATGAAACTTTTATTTTAATTTTTCTGTCTTTTTGAAGAAAGTGGTACTTCGATTTATAATAAATTTTGCCACTTTTTGCTAAAATAACTGTCTTAAATGCTAAGTTTCCTTCTGAATGACAAATGGTGGTGTCTTCAAATGTGGTTTGTTTTTTTTTTTCATTCTGTTTTGTTTCTTATATCATATAGACTAAAGCAAATTTGGTAACACCAAGAAATGGGGAACCTCTTATCGCTGCTATTCAGGATTTCCTCACAGGTATGTATATAAGCCAGTTTTGAAACTGTGTGATTTAACAGTTGTCCATCAGGATGACTACCCTCTTCAGAATTTTTCTGTATTAATTAAAACATTGCTCCTTTCACAAGTCAGTGATATTATGAAATTAAGACTGTTGTTAGTCTGAAATATGATGATGTCCTCAGAATCTTCTGGTACTGTCTGCCTTTGTGACAGCAATTTTTACTACCTTTGTGTATGTTTTGCACTGTTTCTCTGACAGAGAAAATGAATGGTTGAGGTCTTTGTATGCACTAAGTAGACAATGTAAACTGCTTCTAATTATGGTAGAGGAGTTTAATTCATTAGTGAAAAATTAGTTTCAACATGCAGTAAGTACCTTCAAGTTTCCTTAACTCTTTGAAAAACATCCGATGACTATACGGAAGAAAGTGTACAAAAATTAATGCCAAGGCCTTATTTTTATCTATGGGATAGCGTTAGAGAGAGAGAATAGATTATAGAAATGCACTGGTTGAAATTTTTAGAAATTTGAATATGTAGCAATTAAAGAAGGAACTCTGGAAAGGATTTACAACTAAAGCAGTCTAAACTATTGTCATTTTGCATAGTAAGTATGTAACTAGTATTAGAATGAAATCGTTGATACTGAATATGCAATAGGTTTTAAATTTAATCTCGTTTTAGTCTGTCACATTAATAGTGTTCTACATTCTAGGTGCCTATCTTCTTACATTAAAAGATACCTTTTTTGATCGAGCCAAAGCCTGCCAAATCATTGCTTCTATCCTGGTTGGCAAGGATGAAAAGATTAAAGTTCGTCTCCCACCTCCAGCAATTCTGAGGGTGTGTCAAACTACTTTTTTTAAATGTTACTAAGCTGCCTTCTGTTGGTTGTTCTTGACACATGGTAATGTTCTCAGTAGAGATAGTTCCTGTTTTCTCTGACATCAGTTTTGTATGAAATTTAGTATTTGTGAAGCGCAAGGATCAGAATTCAGGGTCAAAGCTATGCAGAAGTTGTTGTATGGTTCCTGATGCTGAACAGTCAACCTTGCATGGTACAGTCAGGATGCAGGGTTCCTTAAGAATTCAAACATAGCTTTGCCTACTCTCCTGCTACCCTGAGACAGACCACTTGGCTGTTTGTGGTCAGTAGAAGTTCCATCATTCTTAGTAACCTCACTGTCACTAGCTGTGCAGACTAATACACAGTTAAGTGGACAAACTGTTATTCATTGAGTGTCCTCAAGTAATGTCCTGAAATGCTCAACAGTTCTGTGTTTCAGTATCCCAAATCTAGGAGGTATTACACCTGGGAAATAGTATGCCCTAGTTGTTAATCTGTGTTAAAGATTAAAGAAGATAGAGTGCCATGTGATTAGGTTAGTTGGTTGGGGGTTTTATTGGTTCACTTATGGAAAATATTTATTATCAAGAGCAGAGTATTTGTGTATTTGTCACAAACTTTGGAGAGAGCTGTGGTGTAATTGATTAGATCAGGGTCTGTTAAGCCTTCATTCGCATACATTTAAGGGTGTCTGTATTTGATATCATATTTGAGGCAAAAAGTATTGTTTTGAGTTAGTTTGGTACATTTTCAAGTTTGTTAAATACTAAGTACTGGTGTATATGTTTGGGGGTTTTTTTTATACCCTTTCATTTCACAGTAAGTGTAATACTAGGGAGATTCAGAAAATGAAATTGAAATACCAGTGAATAATACAGATTTTAAGCAAGGTCAGACCAATTATGGGCAGTATCTAACGTGAATTTTATAAATTGGTATGAACATCTGCTAATAGCCAGGAGCAGTCATTCTTCGACTGCTTCTGTCACTCCAAATGAACAATTTTAGTGCTAGCTGTGACAGTTACTTACGTTTAACTACAGCTGAAGGGAATACATAATTGTATGAATTTTTAACCGAAAAATTTATACCAAAGACACTAAGAAGGAATTGTAAAGTGTTGCATGTTCACTCTTTGAGAAGTGAAATGGTAGTAGCAGCATCTTTTTTGTTTCTTTAATTTTCTAATCAGAAAAGGGAAACATGACAGTAAGAGGGAGCAATAGAGCATGTTTCTCTAAATGAATGCAGATACCCTTACGTAAAGGATAACCATTCAGCAGTCAGTGTTTCTGTACCTATAATAAAGCACATAATACTTCCCTATTCAAAGGAATGCTACTATGCACTTCTGCGAGTATAGTTCAGTATAGAAAGGTTCTGTATAGAAAATAATTTTACAATTAAATTTTTGCTTGCTGTTTTACTGTAGTTGTAATATAAATTCTCTAATCCTAATTCTTATCCTCCTTTTGTTTCTCGAAGCCTGTAACGCTCTGGACAGGAAAACAGGTTTTTAGCCTCATTCTCAAACCCAGTGATGATTGTCCTGTAAAAGCCAATCTACGAACCAAGGGCAAGCAGTACTGCGGCAAAGGGGAAGACCTATGTTACAATGATTCTTGTGAGTGACACTTTTAAGGCTGCGTTTTCAAAGAAATTGTACCTATTGTTTTGTTGAGTTTGTTGCTGTTGAGCTCACTGTGGGAGTTAAAGCAGTACTTTACATAAATATTCTTGAAGTGATAAAACTATGCAGTTTTTCCTTAAAAGCTGAAGTCACATTGAACACCAAAGAAAAGACTTGGGTGTTTTCTTGTAATAAAATTTCTTTTGTATGATGCTAGGCTTGTCGTGGTAGTAACATAATACTTGTAGGTAAGAGAAAGATAAAAGCAAAGCAGCTTAGGAAGTGGTTGTGCAGAGGGCAAATGGAAAAATTTAATATCCTAAATGGGTTTAGCGATACAGGGATTAGAAGTCAAACAGTGAAAGGAGTTTAGGGTATGTAAGGTAGGTAGGTATCCCTAGCAAACCGTCTGTATCCTTCCAGTTAGGGAAGTCAGAGTGGCAGATGGAGTGCAGAGCATGAGGGTTGAAGAAGCTGGAGGAGACGAGCAAGGCTTTGCTTATTATTCATTTAACATTCATGTGGTAACAAGTGGAAAAGAACTTGAGCAGTCAGGATTAGCTTGATTCCTTGCTGCTTGGAAATGGGAGTGAAGGAACTTAGGGAGGGACCATTGGTTTCCAGTAATTCTGTCATGCAATGTTGATGTCAGAAAGAATTTACCAATTAGGACTCCAATCCACTCTGCACCAGACTCTGAGCGATTTCTTTAGAAGATAGGACCGCTTTGTAGTTGTGGAGTTGGTTATAAACATGGTGGCATGTTTTTTTCAGCCTGTAAAGAATGTGGGGTGGAAGGTAACAAAACAATCCTGTTCACACTTGTGAACACAGAGCATCTTTGCTCCACAGTATTTTCATTTTGGGAATCATGGAAAGAATTTCCATTTTCTGACTTTGACAGTAGCAGATGATGTAGAAAACTTTGGATTTCATTGGTGGCTCTGTTCAGTTCTCTGAAGAAAGTTCATTTCTGAAGCAGCACTAATTTTCTTCAGAAAGTTCTCTGCAAATTCTCCAAAATCTGAAGAAATCCTGGTATCACACTTTTATTATATATAATAAGCAATAGAGCAATGAGTTCTGGTTCGAGATGATTACCTAGATTCACATTGAAAATATTGAGCATAGAGTACAGTGTGCAGACGTCTACAGCATTCCGCATAAAATGATTTAAATTGGATCCATCTACATACACCAGTTCTTTGAAAGGTACATGATGAGTATGAGCATATATTGTACTGTTATCATAGAAAATTTGTCTAAAGTACAGGTACAGAAGATTTGTTTTAATTGGCTAAAGGCTGAACCTTACAAGGAAGATTTCAGTGCCTGAAGTGGAAGGTTCCCGATGAAGCAGAAGTATTCAATAATAATTCAAACAAATTCAACAAATAATTCAAAAGAGGCAGTGTGTACAGGCCTACAGGCAAGACGGATGTAGTTATGATAGTCTTGTAATTAAAGAGCCATCTGAGTCCAGTGTGTCTTTTAAATTCAGGCTGTGCCTCCAGAGGTGATTGAGTTGAACTGAATATCAGAATCTTTGAGGAAAAGAACTGTAACTTCACTTCCGCAATTTGGTTGCTCTACTTCGAGTAAATAAATAAATACCATTGGTTTATTATGCATGATTGAGGACTTCATTTCTGGACAGATAAGATTGAAGGCTTTGTTCTGATTCAGGAAACCAAGTCTATTTTTAGATATTTTTTTTTTAACAAAAAGGATTCTTCACAGTGTTTCTCACAAGTCTTAAATAGGCTACAGTTGCCTTTCTAATAAGGGAAATAAAATTTAACTTAAGTTGGTAAGGCTGGGTCATAGGCTGTTCCCCTTAAATACTTACTCATGCGCATCTATAGAGACACTAAAGGTATGTCTTTGGGGTTTGTTCTTTTAATGAGCAGAGCTTTTATTTAAAAACCTACTCCACAACTGATTACTAGAATTCAGGTAATGTTTTCAAAAACTGATGAATTCTTTTTGCCTTTTTGTTTCTAGATGTCACAATTCAAAACAGTGAGTTAATGAGTGGCAGCATGGACAAAGGAACCTTAGGTTCAGGATCCAAGAACAACATATTCTACATCTTGCTGAGAGACTGGGGACAGGTAGAAGCTGCAGATGCCATGTCACGACTAGCCAGACTTGCTCCCGTCTATCTTTGTAAGTATGTTTCCTTGTAAAATAATACCTTAAAGCAGAAATACAGAGCAATCAAGCAAGATTTTTGCTTCAAATATAATGTACTGTGTTTAAAAAAAAAAAAAAATAAGCTAGTTGTGAAGCTGGCAGAAACAACAAAACACCAGATTGTGCTTATGATGATCACATGGTGGGAGGAAAAAAACAGAAGTTGTTGATGGTAATATTTTTAGGTTTCAATTTGTTTTCTCTATATGAGATTGAGCTATCAATGTAATTTATTTAATTATTATTATTTTTTTAATAATAGCTAATCGTGGCTTTTCAATTGGAATTGGTGATGTAACCCCTGGGCAAGGGCTGCTAAAAGCTAAGTATGAGCTCCTGAATGCTGGCTATAAGAAATGTGATGAGTATATTGAAGCTCTGAACACTGGCAAGCTACAGCAGCAGCCTGGTTGTACTGCAGAAGAGACGCTAGAGGTAAAATTTCTAATTTAAATCACTATATATTTAGAGACTTTGCAACTATATTCATGTAAATTGTGAAGTTCAAAGCTGTCTTCTGAAACCTATAAATAGGAGCAAATAGGGTCCCTAGGTATGTATGCAACTGAAGTTGTGTCTGTTTAGGCTTAACATTTAGATGCTTGTATGCATCCAAAATGTTAGGTAAATACTAAACTACTAAGATCCTCCTTCCCTCCAGGCTGGATGTATTGGGGTGACATACAAGAGAATACAATTACACAGGTAATTGGAACAGGATTAATTACGTTTTTTCAGTATTTGCTAAGTTAGTGAAGAACAGTAATGGTAAAGAACTTAATCCAAGAATCAAAATGTTCCTTTAGTTACAGATGTGTTTATATGCAAGCGTTTTCTTGACCCTTACTGGGGCAAAGGTTAAGTGGACTTTGGTTATGCTGGGTTTTTTTCTTCTGTAGAAGTTTTGATGAGGAGCAGTGAATGTTGCCCAAAAGCTTATGGATGGCGACTTAATGAAGTCAGGTGAAAAACACTGTTTCCATTGTCTTCAGTGGTTCTCTATGTCTGTTGTCTTGGCAAGTCAATGACGAATATTTACCTTTAAAAAAACGTAGAAAGAAAAAAAAGAAACCAAACCACCACCACCAACAGCCAACCAGAAAAACCTTACCCTATGATGAAGGACTGCCCCAGTTTTCCAGTTTGAAGTGGCAGTCTGGCTGAAGGACGTGCCTTGCAGTCTTTCTCACTCTTCCTCTTTTCAGACACCTGTGTATGTCATAGAATGGTTTTTTTGATGCAGTTGTTACATTCTTAACAACTGGAGATATCATCTTTGTACTCTCTGACAGCAGTCCAAAATAATTTTTTTTTTAATATCTTTTTTTTTATTTTTTTTCCTCCTTTGTGGTAATTATTTGCATAGCGCAATGGGATTTAAAGCTTAGTTCAGTGCTTAGTTTAGCTTAAATTGGTGCTGCTGACGAAAGAGGTTGACATGTTCCTGGCTACCTGTCTTATCCCAGCAAAGACTTTTTATGCAGCAAACTGGAAAGTTATACAAGTTAGAAGTTAATCTTGTTTTCCCCAAAGCAATGTCTAGGTTTTTTTCTCTCTTGTATTTAGAATTTGATTTGACTATTGAAGGTATTGCTGGCAAGTGGTAGAGTACTGTTAGCATATGGTATTTTTTAACAAATGCTGAATTCTGAAATTTGGATTTCAGGCCTTAATCCTTAAAGAACTCTCTGTTATCAGAGATCATGCTGGCAGTGCCTGTCTCAGAGAACTGGACAAGAGCAACAGTCCCCTTATCATGGCTCTCTGTGGTTCTAAAGGTACGTATAGCTAAACTTTTTAAGTAGATTGCTTGCTCCATCACTGTTCTCAAAATTATGTCTTTTGTCTTTATAGCTTGTTTTACACAGTCAGTTGTGCACGTTTTGCTTTCATGTTATATAGATTTGAAGTGACGCTTCTCAGTAAGTACAGGTTGGGTATAGTTAATTAAAATCATGCTGATGTGCTAGTTTTTGTATCTTTAAAGTTTTAGTACATGTTGAAAAGTATCCTTAAGATGTTCTTAAAACTTGAATTAACTCATCAATAGCAAGTGTTCAGTTGCATTTCTGACTTCAGTATCTCTATCACATACAAAAATCAAGTGGGAATTATATAAGAAATTGGAACTAATATTTCAGAGAGTCATAGAATAGTTTGGGTTGCAAGGGACCTTAAGGATCATATAGTTCCAGGCCCCCTGCCACGGGCAGGGACGCCAACCACCAGCCCAGGTTGCCCAAAGCCCCGTCCAGCCTGGCCTTGAGCACTGCCAGGGATGGGGCACCCACAGCT
>JAVJGJ010000062.1:44800898-44814072 GCA_035590215.1 Microhierax caerulescens
TGAAGTTCATGGAGATCTGATTGGCCAGGCATACAGAAGGGGCGAGTGAAATAGTTTTGTACATCCTTGCTCTTCAGATTGTCAATATGTTGGTTTTTTCCTAGGTGTTTCTGAGTGCATCATCATGGGAATTCCGATGAATATTGGAACGGGACTTTTTAAACTACTGCACAAAGCAGACAAAGAATCAACCCCTCCTAGGAGGCCTCTGATATTTGATGATAATGAATTTCATATTCCCATTGTTACATAGCATTTGGACATAATACGAGATAGCAAAACAAGAATCGGCAAGGAAACATTATTTAAAATAAGAAATGTGTATTATCTGCTCTATGTGTCTCAATAACCGTGAATTGATAAGCCAAATAACCATCAAAAGAATTGTTCAGTCGTTTACCACTTGTTAGTACAGACCCTGAAAGGGGAGGCTTCTCTGCACCAGAGAGTGGAAATACAGTTGAAGTGGATTTTGCCTGGTACAGTTTTATTTTTCATGTGCTACAACTAGATCTTTGTGTTAATGGGTGGAAGTTGTTATTAACTCAGTATTAGACAAGTGTTTTCAGACTTGATTAAAAAAAAAAAAAATTGCAAGAGAGTTTTGTGAACTTGCAGAGTGCATTTGGAAACGGCCTTTCAACAGCAGCTGCAGAGGTCAAGCTATATAGCTGTTAAGAACAGGAACTTCAGAAGGCTAGAACTGAGTCAGGTTAATTATACTGATTAAAACTTCAGGAGTGCTGTTGAAAGTGTTTGAAATAGTTGCCCTTTGCTTGTGGTTTGGTTGGTTTTTTTTTTAAATTATTTTATCCCAAGTTATTATCCAGTAAATGATGTTCCTTCCCAGGATTCTGATTTGGGTTGTACCTGCAAGAAGGTGCAAATTGTAAAGCTGCTATTAAATTCTGAGAAGACTGTTATAAGAACATTAGAAATTATTAATAGCTTCTTATAGCAGCTATTAAACTGCTGGAATCTGTAATTTACAGCAGCTTTAGTTTTGGGAGTGTTTCATAATTGAGCAAGATCGTCTGAACAACCTAGTTTTATTTTAATATATAAAGTAGAAATAGAAAGGGAAGCTGTTTTCATGGATTGCCATGAAATAATTTGGAAGTGTTTTCATCTTTAGTCCACTAAAGCAGTTTTCAGAATGAAAATATATTTTAAATTATTTTGGTGTAGTTTATTTAAATTTACAGTGGTGCTATGGAGGGGAAGTATCTTAGTGTTTTCTTGTCAGCTGTTTTTGAATATTCGGTGTGCTCGTAACATGGTCAAGGCTGGAGAGAAACAAGAGAGAGAGAGAGAACTGAAGTTGTGCTCTCATAAAATTGAAGTAGGCTGCTGAATGATCCAGCATTTGAAAGTGAGCATGTTTGTGCTGCTGTTTGTCTTTATGTAGCAAACGAAAGAAAAGTGTAAGGCTACATTTGGAGAATGTAGTTAAATCTGTTAAGTCTTGAAGTGCCACTGTGTTTATTTTTTAAATCATGCTCCATGCAAAGAATACCTGATGTACAACTCAGCATAGCTGTCCTGAAATTATTTTGTATTTTCAGTGTGATACTAAGGTATACTTCTGCCTAGATTTTGGCAGGGTAAAGACTGAGAATGTAATATGTTTAGAATCTGCTTTAAAAGCCATATATATTTCACTATCTCTTTTTTAACAGTAGAAATTTCAGAATAAACTAAAATTTTCTGTTATCTCAGTGAGATTGCCACTTAGGGATTTGTCTGTATAAAAGTCTAGCTCTTCCTTTTAAAACACGTAAGTATAAGGCAGGTAAGGGGCCAAATGGAGTTGAAAGCCCATAAACCTTTCCTGTGGATAATGACTTCATTTTATCATGGGAAATCCTACTGAAGTGATGGGCATTTTTGTGCCTAAAGATACTTCTGAAGGTGTAAATGAGTGTGATTTGTACTGGAACAAGTAACCACCTCTTTTTTTGGGGGTAGGGTGGAGTTGTTTCAGGGGAGATTTTTTTTTGTAAATATAGTGAAATGGTGTTTCAGTGGTGGGTTTAACTCTCTTGTATGTGTTAAAAGTGTTCAGTAAATTAAGTCTGTTACCATTGTCTTTAATACCACAATAAAGAGAGGCAGATAAAGAAAATGTAGACCTTGTGTTTGTTTCTTGATGCATTATATTTGTGCATATTTATGAATGACCTGACTTCCATCTCCCTCATTTGCTCAGTTACTGAGGCAGTTCAGAATTATTGAGCTTAAATCAAATTTGATTTACAAATTTACAAATTTTACAAATTTAAATAAATTTGATTACAACCAAAATGAATATGTAATAGAAAACCTGTTTTGTGTTTGTGTTTTCTGTAAGCCTCTTGCCCTCCAAGCAGGCTATGTGCTTCCTAAGTTTTTCAGCCAAAACCAGATTGTTTACAAGAGTGCTCTGAATTAGTAATTATTGTTTGGGCTTTCTATACAGTCAGTAACAAATGAGCTGTTGGATTTTACTCATAAGCAACTTTTTTTAAGGGTCAGTTTTAATGGTGAAAGACATGGCATTTTGGGATATTGCTTAAAATTTACATTTATAGTAATTTTCTTAGCTTTAATCAGGTTTCATTTTAAAAAAAATAGTTTTGCACATTTTCCTCTATTTTCTAATACATGCGCTAGTTGAAATTAAATACTAAGTCAAATGTTAATTTTCAAGAAAAAAAATAATTTCTGAAATATTGTTAATAACAGTGGAAGCCCTAGAAAAGAACATCCCTGACAACCAACATGTCTCTGAGTGGCAAAGCATCACCAATACATTTACGATGTCTCAGAATTGTTTGGGGACTTCCTACAGTAAAAACACTTGTGAAGTTAATAGTTCCCATAGCCTAATGACTAAAGCTTTTAGCATCACGTACTATCATTCTAATTTGATCTCGGGATGCCCTGAAAATTGTAAGAGTGGTCCAGCTCCCGCAGAACATAGGCGTTGAGCTTAGCAGCTGCGGGTTGCTGAAGAATCTCATGTATGAGCTGCGCAGCCAGGGGCGCAGGAGGCAGCAAGGCCAGCTGCCGGGGGCCGCCCGCGATGGCACCCGGATCTGCATCGGCGCTGCTGATGGCGTGGTTTTAAGGAAGCAGGAATTGGCTACCAAAAATCATTTAGTTATTTACGAATATCCATATGCTGATCTCTGATTCTCTCCGTGTTTTGCATCTGTTCTAAAACAAAAGTAACCTTTTCTGTAATTGTCAGGCTTAGGAACTACTCGATAAGTTATTGTTTATAAACTGACCTTGATTTAATTTTTTTTTTCCTCAGTGGCGTCTGCTGAAAATACTACTTCACTAAAACTTGCAAACAGTTTTGTCTTAATCTCAAATAAATGGCAGAGACGATACGTTGTCTGTATTCTTTCAAGGTTGGTAGTTCTGGATTTTTTGTGGAGTGGGTCAAAAAAATCCCTTCCATCTCCACTGTTTCTGTCTAACAATAGGACTAGCTGAATAATTATTTCTAAAAATACTTCAGTAGATACTTAGGGATGGAGGGAGCTTTTCTATGTCTCTCTTTTGCCCTGAAAAAGAAACAAATGAAACCCCACCTCTGGAGCACAGACAATGACCTGCTCCTCTGGTGAGAACTCGGATGAGCAGCCTGGAGACCTGGCCGTAGGTGGAAGGCTGCACTAGCTGCTGATGCGCTGTTCATAGCGGGGGAGCGGCTGAGCTCGGCGGTGAGGGCAACACCCCCTCAGCCACGGGAACAGGGCAGAACGCGAACAGAAGCGGAAAAGGACAATGAAGAAACCCAATGGAGAAGCTAAGTAAAGCTCTGCTTCCCGAGGCTCTTGCGGAGGTAGGTATTGGCTGTGCAGTACGTTTCTGTGGCAGCTGTATGGATGCAAGATGCAGCTAGGAACGATCAGGAAAGACGAGCACGCGTCCAGGGGCTGCAGCCGTTGGTGGTGGAGCTGGGTCGGGCGTGCAGCTTCTGCTGCTGGTGCCTGCACGTGAGCTGGAGTGCTTTTGCAAGCCTGTGTATTCCTGTTCTACAGTGTGTGTAGCCTACGTTATTTTGACAGAAGACTAGGTAAAGACCTGACAGGATGGTAATTTTCACCTATATGGTTTATGCTAATCAGCAGTCTGTGACTGCTTAAGCTCTATCCTTTGGCAAATTACTCTTCTCTCCCCATAGTATGGGAAGAGTACTTAAGGTGGAAGAATTATGCAGGCAAAAATTGTAGTTAAAATTAATTAGCAAACCAATAAGCAGAGAGCATTTTTTTTCTTAAAGACATATCATTAAAAAAAAAGTAATAAAGTTCTTTCTTATAGTATATTTATCAGGAAACTACTTTACACATCTCTCATCTGCAGAGAGATAAGAAAACAGAAGCACGCGCTGTATAGGTTTCCTGTTATGAATATGGGAAGCTGGGAATAAATGTAGAGATGTGCTGCTTTGGTCCATAACTTGAAGAGAATCAGTATGGAGGGCTAATCCTTTTTTTTTTTTATGCTTTTAAAATTAAAAAAAAAAAAAAAGCAAATGAATGCTATACTTTATAAATTAACTACAAGCAGGATAAAATTTGCTTTCTTCAGGACAAATCCTTGATGTCTGATCATTCATTTCAGTTTCTATGTAAGCTGAAGGAACCATTGCAACAGGTAATTCCTTAATTTTGTATCACTATGCTTGCAGACAGGAATGTCTTCAAAAACCCACAGCCAACAGGATGAAGATTTTCATAGTATCCACGTTTGCCTAAATTCTTCTGTGAATGTCACTGATGAATGTTGCACCTTCAAATTTAGTTAAAGCTATGTACTTGGACCTAGGAAAGTCTGTCAGTAATTAAATACGCAGAAAAAGCATATGAAAATATGAAAAAGCAGGCTGTGGTTTTTATATTATCCAAGAACAGAAAAACTAAAAGGGATCAAATTAGAAAATATGTTAATATTTTAATGCACAAATATTTGGCAGGTTATTTGGATGTGATTACAGAACTGATACAAATGCGTAACAAATTTATCTTGAGGAATATATTCCAAAATCTCACAGGAAAACCAGAAAGGCTGAAATAAAACAAACCAGCCTTATGACTCTTGTGTGTCAGTGCTTGTGAAAATGAAGTAAGGTTTATTGTAACTGGTAAAACGAAAAATTTAAAACATTCCTTCAAGCGAAGTTAGAGCGTATCATCATTTTCCACTAGAGAGCAGTGTTTTGTTTTGCGAAAAAGGGGTTTGGGTAGCAAGTCTTCATTTTTCTATTAAAAATGCTTTTTGAGGGCTGAAATGGAACTATGAGAAGGAAGGTTACCTGTTAACCTCCTTCCTCAAGCCTATGCTTTTAAGGGAATTGATTTGCCTAAGAAGCAAAGAGAATGCAGACACGCTTTTTCCCAGCTAAGGACTTGTTTATCTTCTGCCTGATCTGGCTTCAGAAAAACCAACAAAACAACAAAAAAAAAAAGTAGCACTTAAGTAGAAGGCTGTAGTCATTCCCGAATAGCAAGTTGCTCCTGGCAAGCCGGAGAAGAGCGTAGCTGTACTGTGAGAGGGGACGTCTCTTTTGTCACAGCATTTTCCACGCAGCAGCGATAGTTACAATCTGCGTTCATGCTTCACAGAGAGACTGAAGTACAGCTCCAAGAGCTGCTCCGAAGCGTCAAGTTCTGGCAGCTGGCTGGGTAGCAGCTCACAGTCATTGGCTGCTGCTGAACCCCAAAGCAAGGCTGTAGTAAAAACACTTGAAGGTGCTGCTGGGACATGCAGGAGACCAACGTTTAGGATGGAAAATAATAGGAAGCAGATGGTCTGTGTGTACGGACAGCTGAACACAGCCTGGTTTATGAAAGATGACTTCCACTTTAATGTCTGAAAGGTACAGGGATGCCCGTAGCTGTGTTAGTTGCTACCATACGTGTAACAATTCCCGATTATTGGGTGAGAACTTGTGTATTGACTGGCTGTGCTTAGGGATTCTGCTGGCCGTGAGCTGCTTTGAACCCAGCCTTGGCTTCACCAGCACAGTGTCTTCTAGTTACACATAAAGCCGCTGTGTGCATCAGATGGTAAAAGGTGTTTCTTAATCCAAAGAGTCTGTCTTGTGAGTCCAAGCCTGCGAGATCAGGAGTAATTGCATGTTCCTTTTAGAAGCAATGATGGTGGGTGTGACAGACACTGCACAGGAGTAGGGTGTTCAGTGCAGGTGTTGAGGAAAGCAAGCTGAAAAGACAGGGAATGCAAGGGTGAGCGAGGGGGTATGGAAGCAGAATGGTATGGAAGTTCGTATCTCTTTGGTGGGGGTGGAGGTTGGGGGGTGGTACAGAAAGGTGCCAGCTGGATAAAATGACTCACAGATGTTTGTAATCTCTACAGGGAGTCCCAGGGAAGTGATGGAAATAGCTGGGAAAATTATGTGTATTCCTGAAAACTAAGATTTCATCCCATGTAGAGGAGTTTACTGTGCCAACTGATCGTTAAATCACCGTTTGTTCATTAGTGACTATTAATAAGTATCTAATAACCCCGAATTATTTCCTTCAGTTATTGTATCTGGTGATAATATTCTTTCAACTAACTCTGTTTTAGCTCCTTACCTACAGGGCTAATCTACAGTTAACTAAAAATTGCTCTGTGTGTTGGGTTTTGGTACGGCCCATGTGGAAGATCTTATCTGGAATTGGAAGGCAAGCAGGAATCCGTCTCTTAGTATTGATACTTGCAGTTAGATCACAACCATTCTGGGAAAATCTGTATTTGAGTTTTTAATGATATATACGTCCTGCTACTGGACCAAGGTACAAAAATTACATAATTAAATTCCTAGAAGGAAGGCTACATAACCTATGGAGGTCAGACAGATAACTCACTACAGTTGGAAAAGGAAAGCCATTCTGTACAGATTTTTTTTGTTGTTATGAAGGAAGACTATTTGCAATGAACATCTGGCATCACAGCGCTGCGATCTTGTGGATTTCAAAGCTGGATAATGCTGAGGAGTTTAGTCCATGAGTAAAAGAGGACATACAGGTGCCTCCACGACTGTGTTTTTAACAGTCCACAGAGAGCTGGGGTACCCCAAAGGATTTCATACCAAGTTCCCTTCTCATCTGTGATGGCTCCGTATTGTCAGTTGGAGACGTTGTTGACCACAAGTGAAGCTCTTTACAGAAGCAGCAGGTATCTGGGTTATTAACCACAGACATTTTATTCTCCTTCTTATGAAAGTGGGTGTTGGTTGGGAGTCTTTCAATACGTATGGTAATTTTATCTGCGTGCACCCCTTTGAAATGTTAAACTGTGCAGATTTTTAAAAGCAAAACAAAGAAAATGAATTGCCAAGAAATGCAAAAGCAACAGTGAGTGTGCCAGTAAACTTTAGGAGTCCCAGAAAATGCCAGAATTAGGTGTGAGACTTAAGAATCATTTGATGCGATTTATTATTCAGGGTTCTGCTGGCTTCTAAGAATCGGTTAGCAGTGTGATGTGACTCACCCCTGTTCTACGTTCACCCTGCGATGCTATTTTCTCCTCTGTTACTTCATACAGGAGCTGCTTCCCCAAGTCCCCTTTCCTACGGAACAAAGCCCTTCAGCCTGAGCATTGCAGAGTCACAGGTTGCGGATTCTTGAACTGGGGCCGATTCACAGCATCCCTGCTGTTGCCCTTGAGTGACAAGGCTGGCCTCGGCCGTACCACGGTGCAGGCCTGCAGCTCCAGCAGTGCTGCGTGCCCCGCTGCCCAAGGGCACGTGAGCCGGGGATCTTTCCTGCACACCCTGGAAGGAAGGGCGCACCTCGCTCCTCACGCTGCGCTCACCCCTGCGCTTTTCCGATCCAACCGTGGTGTAATGTTTGCTCTATGTGTAGGTGTCTTCACAAGCCCACTCAACAACTCATTCCCTTTCCCATATGCCATTCTTCCAGATTTCTGGCTCATGCACATGTTTTCCAGTTACATTAGCGGCTTCCTTGAAAAATTCCATTTTTAAGACAACTCTTAGTTCTTCTGACTTATGCCACTGCTGTGCATTTTGTAGTTTCCCCTCTACATCTCTTTCTTTCTTGCTGTCCTTGTTTCTCACGCAGAATCTTTCCTTCTGGGCCCTTGGTGACTGTCACTGCTGGTGACACCGCTGCCCCGCAGCAGGGCTGTGTCAACCAGTGCCACTGGCTGGCTGCAGCTCAGCCAGGCAAGGTTACTGTGAACCTTTGCCTGCAGGAGAACTAAACCACTCAAGGAAAAAACATCTCCTCAGCACATCTGGATGTGGAAATTTACCACCATCGAAATGACTGTTGCGGTCAAGTAAGTTTTTTTAAAAAAAATTACCTTATTATATAAGGGAATGTATTCATACTCTGAAATGAAATGAAATGAAATGAAATGAAAGGCATCCCTGCTTCATGTGGTTCAAGTTGCTCTTGCAGTCAGCTGTGGGACAGACACCGACTCCAGCAGGGAAAGGAGAGGGCAGCGAAGCTGGTTGCTGCCGTTAATACTCTTGGAGGGGGAGGGTGGCAGCTCTGAAGATGAGCTAAGGGAAAAAAATTCTAGCAGTACAAATAGCCCATGGTAAAAAGGATAATATTTGGCTTGCCTTGCTGATGAAGTGTACTTATCCTTCATGGACTATCCCTAGCAGACTTGGAGACTTCTTATTTCAGTTATTCGTTTTCACAGTATTTTTATTACCAAACTGGGGCTTCATCCAAGTCCCCTGGAAACCCATTAGAGAACTCTAACTCGGCAGAACTGGATGAGCTTTGATATATGCATTATATTAAATATTTCTATCCATCAAACTCCCACCAGTTAATGCATCTTTTTAAGTTTCAAGAAATCGCATGACACTTCTCTAAACATCATGGCTGCTGACTTGATCCAGAAAGAATCATGTTAACCAAAATCTTTTTTAAGGCTTCCATGCTGCTCAGGACTTTGTATCAGATGTTTCTGCTTTTTCTGGGCACGCTGAGGATGTTCGTTTCCATTTCGTGTTGAGGTGGGGATTTTCTGTTTGCTTTGGGAGTTGGTTTTTTGTTTGCTGATCAGTTCTGACAAATCTTGTCATTCTTAATAATTTAAGTTCTAAATAACTTTTATGGCATTTTCCTTTTTTTTTTTTTTAAAAAAAAAAAAGACTCCTCAGCTTGAACTGTTGCATGTTTCATTTTTACATTTGTGTTACGAGGGGAAAAAATATGGATGTGTCGGAGATTTGTAGCTCAGTTTAAACTGGATGACCAAGCCTTGTGGAAGCTGGTAATGCAGCTGCCACTGTGCCAAGCTGAGACGTTATTTCATTCTGGAAGTCTCTGCTGGCTTTCCCATCCCTGCCAAGGCATGTAGGCTGGCACACAGACTGTATTCCTCTTGCTTTCTAAATTAGAGCGTAGCTTGCGAGTTACTTCATTTCACGTTAGCTACTGTTTTCAGAACTGGTTTTAGTTAAGTCCAGTATTTTTGTCACGTTAAACACTCCTTGGTCTTCAGTTGCAACCTAGCCTATAAATTCGCTCTGCCCGAGTACAGCAAGTCATGCCGGGGTTCCTCTTCAACTTCATTCTCACTGTATTCTCAGTCTTGTGTTTACTCCTACAAAAATCATTTCCCCCTCCAGTCAAGGAATATCCTGCAATGTTAAAAGTAAAAATCTCTTCTCAAATCGGAAGCATATGGAATTTACGCAGTATTTATGTAAACAGAAATCAACAAACAGCAGTTAAAGTCTTAGTTACGGGTATGACACACAGGATCTGCTTGAAGATCAGCATATTTTTCACCCTCCTCCCCAATCTACATTTGCCTGGCTTTCACAAAGATTCGTACACAAGAAATGAAAGTACCCTCGGAATGCTTCTCCTATATCATAGAACAGATTAATTCCGAATACTAGAGCATTTCATTATGAGCAATACTAATTCCCTCCAGCTGGATGCTCCCCACATTCCCACTCATCTGCTTCCATGCATGATAAGCTTTTGGAGTCCAACCAAATCCATATTGGTCTATTCTCACATGCAGTTCAGCTGGGTACTGGGTTTTTTTCAGGAACTGGGTGGCCCCTTCTGTCCTGTGTTGTGTGTGTCCCGTCCCATCCCCGCCCCTTAGCTTAAGCTACCATACAAGTGGTGTGAGAAGCTCTTCAGGCATGTGGGCAAAGACGGGTGTTGTGGGGTATCTAGAGAAACACAGAGAGCCCCAGTTGCATGCGTACCTGTCTCCTTTTCCTTTGGGCTTGGACTAGAGCCTGCCCTGGAGCTCTCAAGGATTATTGGCTTCTATTAGCATCAGGAGCCTTTTTCTTCAAGTCCAGCTGTCCCACAACTAAAGCACTGCCCCGTGCTCACCGTCTGTAGAAGCGTGCATTTTTATGTGTCTCAGGCAGTTGTTCCCTGTGGCTCTGCCTGTTTCTGCCCTGAAGTCTTTCTAAAGCTCTGCTTTGGCGTTTCTGCCTGCTAGTCATGATCAGAATTTTTTTGCTCTTTCTGTACCTGCCGGGCTGATGTCTGACAGGAATGGTAGTCTATCAAAACAAATTCCCTTTCTTCCTGGCAGCTTTTTTTTTTTTTTTTTTTTTTTTTTTTAACAAACTAAATTTTTTAATGTAAAAAAAAAGTGTATGTTTTGGTAGATAATGAGCAAGGCATCTGAACCAAAGCCCTTTAAAATCAATGGGGAGATCACTGTCACCTGCAAAGAGTCTTGGATTAATCCCTAGGTCCTTTCATTGACTTGGAGACCCTCAAAACCTTCGCTTGTAACTGAGATGTATTCAGCTCTTCAAGCCTTGCATGTCAGTAAGATGGGAAGCCACTTGCTATTAAAAGTACTTGTGTAATTCTTAGCAGATCTGAGGCTTCAAATATGAAATGGAACATAAGAAAATACCTTTCCTTCTTCAAGAGCCTTTAGATTCAAATCCAGTTGGTAAAATGCTTGTTGCTGATGGAATAACAAAGAAGATGGTGAAACTGTTCCAAGGCTTTCTCTGGAGCCCTTGCTATTCCATTTGTCTACCCCCTTCAACTGCAGTTTGGGTTTTTTTCCTCTTACCAGTTCGCAGCTTGTTCATAGAAGTTATCCAGGGATGCTGAGGGCACCCATTTGCTTTTATCTCCTCATTCATGCTAAAAGAAGTAAAAGCAACTGATTGGTATCAATAAGTCTCTCTTGGCTTGACTTGAAAACTGACCTAGAAACCAACCCAAAAACAAACCCCAAGCAAAAGCTTTTAAAGGGGCTGTTTAACATCTGCTGGCTTGCAGAAGTTAACCACATCACAAGTCAGCCCAGTCTCCCAAAGAAAATTAAATCACCCCCCGTTTCTGCTCTAATCAGACGGGTGCTTGGGATGTATTTGCGGGGCACCTTCCCTGCAGAAACTGGGATTCTTACAGCCACGTAGGTTCACCGGTAACGTGCCCCTGCAGTATCACTGCTTTTTCCTTGCTGCCTGTTTTTAGAAGCAGGTGTCTGAGACACAGAAGTGACTGCGTGTGTTCACAGCTCCAGGAGGAGCAAATTTCCCTCCCCTTTTCTTCCTGCTGCCCTTGCCCACCCACCCACTCTTCCCACCGGGTATCCTGCCCTAAAGGAAGGCATTTTTGTCCTCTTTTAACTGGCAAATCTGTAGTTACTTAAGTCAAACAATTTTTTTAATTTGCTTTTTCAACAACCCCTGGAAATCTAAACCTTCAGCAGAGTGTTTTCTTTGTCTTGAAGCTGACTGGAATAACTGTCTGATCTTCTTCATTTTAATTTGCCCGGAGTGGGAATGGGCCAAAATAATTACTATCTGAAAACTGCCTAGTGCAGTGCGAGAGGAAATGACTGACAGGTTTTAAGGCTACAGGAGGGAAAAAAAAAAAAAAAAAAAAAAAAAAAGTAATATAATCCTCTGGTCTGTTTTCCTTCACACTTTATGTCATAGAAGCTCACTTAAGAAAGAGTTAAACCATTTCCTGGAGTTCACGACTGCACATTTTTAGGAAGATAAATGATCCTTGTGCTTCTTTGAGAGGCTGACAGCAGCTCCCTTGGTCTGCAGCCCCAGCACCAGTGCTGAGGATCTCAGGATTTATGGGCATAGCCCATTCCTGGAGGCGATACTGCCAGGTGAAATATTTTTTCCTGGGCAATGGCAAGACTGCTCACGTTATATTTGGGGTTTGGTATGGTTTGTTTTTTTTCCTTTTTATGTGTAAATGAGATCTTCAGATCTGCTGGCCCATTAGACCAGCACCTTCCTATCCTGAAAATGCTAATTAATTGTCTATGGGTTACATCCACCTGAAAAACTAAGCTTCTATTGAGAACTGCTTAGCTGCTAGTGCTTCATAAAACATCTATTACAAAATCTCTGTGGTGTTTACCATGTATCTAGGCAGTTCTAATCTTAACTTAATGATCACTTGCATTTTTCATATACCTGCCTTGGAGATTGTATTCCTTCCCAGGATCCACACAGTGTTGCCAGCTTCCATTAATTTACTGTAAATCTCAGTATTTTTCTGTAAACCCTTAATTGCTTGAATCACATGATTATGTGAGAAGCTTAGCTTTCGTTGCAAAACTGTTTCTGCCATAGATGGCTGCCAACGATGCTTGAAGACCTGTATCCTAAGGGCTCTGAAACCAAAAAGCAAATAAAATGTTTCCTGTTATTTTTAAAAAAATAAAATACACCCCTCCCCCCCAATCCTAAACATAATCCTCTACTTTTGGCCATTAGGATTTCTGACTGGTTCTGATTGCTGATGTTGAGGAGGGGATTTATTGGTAAAACTCCAACGGGCAGAGCTGCTGCTGTGGCTCGGGCAGCAGTAAGCAGGTGGGTGCGGAGGAGGAGGAGGAAGTATTTGCGAAAGCGTGACGGGTATTTTTTGCACAGACTGTTGACCTACTAAAAGAGTTATTAAAATGAGTATAAGAAAGTTTCTTTTGGGTGTTTCTAAAGGGTGTCCTGTCAGAAAATATCAAGCTAACATAGTACAATAGCGTCACTCAGTGTGTGGATGACTGTTGCAGAATACAAATCTCATCACCTGATGGCTTTTGGGAACAAAGATTTTGCAAGACAGAACAGTTGCTGGGTGCAGCCCCTGCCATTGCAGGTGCAACATATTTTACTACCTTCCCAAAATCCATCTTGAAAGCGGGTAGGCTTTTCCTT
>JAVJGJ010000062.1:44819271-44831439 GCA_035590215.1 Microhierax caerulescens
GAGGGCCCGGGCTGGAGCCGGGCGGCCTGTGAGGAGCCTCCCCCGGAGGGGGCCGGCGCGGCCGCAGCCCCGGCCCCGGCCCCGGCCCCGCCCCTGCAGGGGGACGACCCCGGCCCGGGGCGGGCGGGGGTCCGGGCGAGGCGTACCCCGAGGGGTCTCCCCCCCGCTCCGAGCCCCTCGGGGCCGCCGGGGGTGTCCCGCACCCGCTTCTTGCCCGGGCAGAACGGAAAGTCCCCACTGCGAGCCGGGCGGCTGGCAGGGGCTGCCTGGCCGGGCGCCAGCAGATGTGCCTTTGAATAAATAGTGACACTGTTTTTCTCCGGATAAACGCATTTGTTGGAGGCTCGAACGCTGTAACTCGGCTGCGTGGTTAGGACGGAAAACAGTTGGCTTGAACTGCACATCCCGAGGAGAAGAACTGGAGTGTAAACCTGCTGCTTAACTAAGCTGGGCTTTGACCCGTAGGTCTCCCCCTATTCCCCCCCTCCAAAACAAACTGCGGTTTACTTCTGTGTGCACAATACCAGGCTTTAAAATAGCAATAATAAAGATTCGGTCATAATACACAAGGCCTTCTACGTGTGGCTGTGTTTCCAGATGAGAAACACTTCAATTAAAGTAAGTTGTAATTCTGTATTACAGCTTTCAGGTAAAGAATATGTCATTGTCCAGGTGATGTTTAGGTTTCCTCCTCCAGTTGCCAGATTCAGGAATGTGGCGTCTCTTCTTGCGTTTGTTACCTGATTTGGGAATTGCAGTGTGCCTACCTGTTTATGTAAGGAACCGCATGAGGAGGGCTTCCTGGATTTTAGAAGCTGTACCATTTCTTCAGGAAGACAAAACCCTGCAAGAGCTTCTTCCATCTGGAGAATACTGCTTGTGTGTATGGTTGCATGTATTCTGAATTACGCTGTTGATGGTAGGAGTTTGGTAAACACACAAAAATGCATGAGGGTTTTATGTTTTATTTTATATCAGTGTATTATAGTGTATGTCCTTTTCTAACGAATATATGGCAGGACCCCACAGGATGGGGAAAAATGGGACTGAACAATAGACCTCAACACTCCTAACATTATGTGGTCTGACATCAATGAGAGATAAGGGCATTCGCTGCCTTGCAGAATGGGACCCATGATGTTTTTCTATGGTTAGATTAATGCTCAGTCTTGTCTTATTGAGAAGATGCGTTAATGGTACTGGGCTCCTAACATTCCCCAGCCTTAAAAACAAAAGTGTAAAAAAAACCCAAAACATGAATGACAGGAAAACATTAAGTAAATGATGGATATAGTAATACTTTTTTATTTTTAAAATACAAGTTGGAATTGCAAACTGTCTCGCAACACTGAGCTTTCAAGAGATAAGTAGTTTGATTGGCAAAATGAACTATATCCTCCTTGAGTTCATGAGGCTGGTTGTGGGTTAAATTAGCATCTGTGTGGGGAAGGATGTTCCCCTGGTGTGATGGGTTTGAAAATTTTACTGTTTTCATTTATGGGTAGTAGTAAAGAGGTAACTTTGAGAGTTTAAGGTTTTGTTGCCTTTGTGATAAACATGTTTACAGATTAGTGCACAATAGATTGCTAACAGTGAGATTAAGAATAAACCATCAGACAGGTAGGAAGGTAAAGGACCTGAGCCTTCAGACCCTGTTGTGTATATTCCAATTTTAGACCCCTGAGGAGGTCTCATGGTAACTAACTAGTCATGAGGCTGCTTGTGTGCCCACCAAATGCCTCAAGGATCCTTGTCCGTGCATGACTTTGTCCTGTATGTGTTACGCCAAGAGTTAATGTTTGAGGGTAACGGCAGTAGAAAGGTTCTTGTTTGAACCTGTATTCAGGCGTTATTGGGTTTTACTGTAATACCTCCCTGTAGGGAGTCTGACCACCCGTCTGCTCTTCTGGTGCCATTTAGGAGTTTTTCCTCCTTTTCACTGGGGATCTTGAAGGCCGATGAGTCAAGTTGCTTGATGTTCGTTGGATATAGTAGCAAGCTGTAAACAAGGTAGCAAGGAGAACTGTTGGAGTCTGTATTTAAAATACTTAAGTGGAACAGTCCTCAGCGTATTTGATGTAAAAAGCCTCCATCCTTAAAGGCAAAAAAATACATATCTTAAACATCCCTTTAACTGAACCTATGCAACTGAATTAATTTTTGAAATGACTGTTAGTATCTGAAAAAATAACAGTTTACAGGTGTACACTTAATTCTAGTATTGTTTCAAAGAGGAGGCTAATATAAAGTACATCCTCTGAATGCTTGTTGGAAATGGAAATTATTTGTAACCGGTAGCCTATTGTAGTGCTGTTTGCGTCTTTCTTTTTCCACTATGCTGCTGTTGTGAGGGAAATGGGGAGGTAATCAACAGTATAATTTTGTTCAGTTGCAGAATTCAACATACAGCCTGCTCACTGCGCTACCATGAGTGATTCTCCTTCCATTTTAGTATTCACAACGTGTACCATTACTTTGTTTTACTTCGTGTTTCCCTCCTCCTTGTGTTAAGTATCACCTCCTATTGGACTTCAAAGGTGACAATGTAAACTCAGAGGGAAACTCAGGCTGTTATTTATACCAACCGTTCTTGTGGCTGGCTGGACAATGTAGAGCTGACACTTTTATAAGTATTTATCCACACAGCAAGGAGGGAAGTAAACAGCTGGTCTGACTGCTAGAGGGAAAGAACTGGGGACCTACTACCCCTGGAAAGACTTCCAGTATTGGTAATTGCCTTTCCGTTACGAAGAACTTGCTTTTCTTTGTAGAATTTCCACCAGTTCGGTCCCGATTTAAATATGGCTTCTATAGTAGCTTCTAATTGCTCGTTTTACACCTAAGACTGTACAGTGGTTTGCGGATGACAGTTTCTCCCATGAAATGTTTATTTTTAAGCTTACTTTGTATCCCATTTGAGAGTAGTATGCCCAACAGTGTTAGTAAACAGAGTGCGAAATTGAACAGGAAACTGTTCAAACTGCCTTCTGTCAAAGCAGAAGCTGAACAAAGTGTTCACTCTGTTTCACTTAGTCACTATTGGAGGCTTCACTTCTTCCTGGAGTAAGACCTTTGGTTACTACGCTACACTTCTGCGTAAAGGTTTACATGAGAAATTGGCTCTGTCCCTGTGAAGTGACTGTTGGGCTCATTTAACCCCCCCCCAGTATTTTGCACAGGGACTAATTCCTGAAGTTGTGTGCCAGGTGCTTTTATTTATTTTGGGGGGGGCAGGGCTGATGGGTTATTATTAAATACTTGATTTGGCAAGTTACCCCCATCGTGCACTGGAGAAACCCTGTATCCTGATAGAATATATCCCTTCTGAATGTGGAAATAAATTACTTCAGATCATTCAGTTATCTCTTAGCTACCTTGCTAAGCAGATAACATTTCATTCTTATAGTTGATACAATGTGAATCTTGTGACATAAAATGTGTCCAAGGCAAGAATACAGTGGAAGATACTTCATTGAGACAAGTAACATTAAGGTGTATTTTCTTTTAAATGTAATTAAAGGGCTAGAATATAAATCTAATTAAACTGTGTAGTCTTTAGAGCACTTCAGATAACATAGAACTTTCTACCTGTGTTTGTGCAATATTAAAAAAGTAGCAAAAAGGCTGATTTTGTTTTCAAGCTTGTAATTTGTTTTTGGGATGAACTTGGGGGGCTACAGAGGTGCTCGTAGTGCTTTATCCTCAGGCTGAGTTAGACTGTTGAACTTCAAAAACTTCGCTGCTGGTTTCACAGCTATTAAACTTTTAGGTTCACGGTTTCCTTTTATATTAGCAGTTGGTCTCCTACCTTTCTGTACCCACACAGATGCCGTCGGTGAGTGTGCGTCTGGAAGCTGAACTGTAACAGAATGGCTTTTTTACTGTACGGATTTAGCACCATTTTGGATTTTAAAAGCATAGCATGTTAGTCTTCAGAGGTGTTTTATTCAACAGTTTCAAGGTTGGAATTTAAATTTTAAAACTTCAGAAGTGAAACTTCCAAATCGATAGATAGCATTTTTGAAAAGGCCTTTAAAGGGACAGGAATGAAAGAAGATGGTCGTAGATTGACTTGGAATGTGTTCCTTCTGTTATTTAATAAGACGTATTTTTTTAACTGTGTTTGGGCAGAGATCAAGTGTTAATTTCTAGTCCAAAAAGTAAATGTGGGCATTTATAGGAGTAGGGAAAAGTTAGAATTCAAACTTTTACAGCTTTTTAGAGGGATTATATAAATTTCCTCCCTCTGCTTCAGTTAAAGAAAAAAAAAAAGTTTTTTTCAGACAGTATTGGATTTGAAGTCACAAAGTTTACTCTTAAATGTTGCAAAGTCAGCATATTTAAAAAGAAACACAAAAGACAAGTTGTGGATGTGTGAGTTCAGGAGATGGAGAGCTGGGACCCGCTTCTCTTGCTGGCAGTGCTGAGGACACCCACAAGAAACACAGTAATTCCAGGGTTGTCCCTGAGGAGCTGGGAGCGTGGCTGCTTGGGGCTGGTGCTGGGACCCCAGCATGGTGCCCCCCACGTTGTGCCTCCACTTTGCTGTCCCCCACAAAAGGTTGGCCGGTCCCCATGGGATGCAGGCTGGTGATGGGCAGGAGGAGCTTATGAGCAGGAGTGAGAACTTCAGTCAGTGAGGAGCTGAGAGACTGTCTGGAGAAAGTGTGAGACGTTAGGGACATGGGTTAGCAGTGGCCTTGGTGGTGCTGTGTTAACGGTTGGACTGGGTGATCTCCAGTGGCTTTTCCAACTTAAAGGATACTGTGATTCTCTGTGGAGGTGGGCTGTGATGTCCTGTAGGAGCATATGAGATGAAAGGGGGGCTTGGAAAGCTGTGGGGGGAGGTTGGGGAAGAAGACAGTAGAAATTCTCAGAGATGAGAAATAATGCTGGAAGCGTGCAGTCCCTGGGAAGGGAGAGAGGGGAGAATGAGGAGAAGTTGTAAAAGCGTAATTTACTGACTCAAGGACCGAACTGACAATTTTGCAATTAACTACAATTTACACTCCCTTCCATCGCTGAAAATTGAAGAGTGGGTGAAGTAGAGCAGTATGTCTGGGTTTTTCCAGACCTGTTATTAGTCCCTAGGGTAGCTTCACAAGCCTTGTTACAGGATTTCTTAAATTGTGCAGATGAAAAAGCAGGCAGTGCTCAGAAGTCACGTTAGGAGTACAGGTCTTTGGCAGCACTGAGCAGTAATTAAACTTGATAAAATAACCCAGTGCTAGTTCTGCAGTACCTATGTCTTCTGATGATCTTAAGTTTGTGGTTTCTCTTGGAATTGCCAGGCTAAAAAAATGCAGGAGGTTTCCGGCAAGTGTCCGGAGTGGTATTCCCAATGAAATGTCTAGTAGTAAGTGAATGGAAGCAAGCTCTCGATCCCAAAGAAGGAAATGTGTGTTTTAGTAGTTCACAAATCCCAAGGGTGGCAGTTCTCAATTACGTTTTTGCTGTGCTCAGGGAGGGGGTGGAAACAAAGCTGGCCACAGTAAACTCATGGGGACATCATTTTCATCGATGTAAAATGAATAAAAATAATTTGGTTGTGGTATCAGTGCATACAGCTGTCAAGTTGCTTTGGACATATGCAGGACTTGGTGGTGCCTTATGATATTGCAGAAAAGAGGAGAGACTGATGTGATTTTGGGGGGGTTCTTTTAAGCTTGTTACTTCTATGAGTATCCTGAAATAGAAGCATCAATTTCACTTTCAGGCATGATCGGTAAAAAAAGCCAACAACTTTATGTAACTTGCTCCTTATTTGTTTGTTAAAGCTAAAGATTGCCTCTGAGGTTTCGGATCTTTAGTTTGATTTAACTACCGTTCTCAGTCTCATTGTCTTGTAGCTTTAACAAATGTTGGTTGCTGTGAGTTTTGGACCTCTGGTCTAGATAGTGAAGACCACAGCCACCACATGGGTAGTGACTTTGGGCTTTCCAGTTCTGTTCCCAGCCTGCAATTTGAGCTGAAAGAAAAATTTCTTTTTTCTTTTCTTCCTTTCCTGTGCTGCTTGCTTTTACCAGTTCCTGTTTTTCCTTTGTTTCTTTCAATTTGCTTCTTAGCTTCCCTTGCTCCTGTTAAATCTCTTCACTGTTAAATCTCTTCATGTTTCTCCCTTCAGTTCCCAATTGTTATTTCATTTATTTTTTTACAGCATTACAATTCTTTATTCAAAACCCTGGTCATAGAAACATACTAGTAAATCTTGATAAATTCCTTCTACTTTTCAGTTGTTTTCTAACGATTTCTTCTGCTGTAAAATCTCAAGGACAGAGGTTTCATCTTTCAGAGCTGTTCAGTCCCCAGCACAGTTTGGGTGTTAGTGTGATGGTCCTGGGTGGAAGTTGTTATTTTTTGTTGATATATAAGCAATCATAAAAGGCTGTATATATATCTATATATACATTGAAAACATTTCTGTATGTGAATTGTTCATAGTATTGATTGAGATGTTTTGTTGGTTGTTGGGTGGTTTAGATGTTTGGGGTTTTGTTTTGTTTTGTTAGTGCATATAACAATGTATGAAAAGAGCTGTGGTAGTGATGTCTGAGGCATAGACTTTCCAAATGACACTGGGTAGTCAATGCTGAAGTGTTATTTGTGACCTTCAAGATGCAAGTGATTGGCTGCTTTTTTTTGTGAATGGTGGTGATTTAGAACTGAGACATTCCTATAAAGGAGCTGAAAATGTCGCACTGACTGAGCTTTGGCTTGAGGTTAGGCGATACTTTTGTAATGAAAGCATGAAGGAAGGGTGCCGTCCCCTGAAGAGACGAGTGCTGTTAGTGCATCTTGAATGCTGGAGCCCAGCTCATCCAAAAGGGCCTATGTTGGAGTTCTCAGTGTTGTTCTTGTTGATGCAGGATAGAATTGCTAAAATGTTGAAGGAGGCCCATAGTGCTATAGCTTAGAAACCAGTTCAAAATCCAGAGTGCGCAGCGTTTGCTGTATAAGTGATATACAAATAAGGTGAAATTTGGGAGCTCCAGTTGTAAGCTGTTGTGCAGGAGGAGCCTGCTCTCCACAGGGCACTCTTCACAGGCTTGAGAAGCTGATGGTAGTAGATGGGGTACTTAGAATTGATGGACCTTGAAGAAGCTGACGGAAAGCGCTTGGCTGCTTGCAGTGAACACTTAAGGAAACTGGTTTTGACAGTGTATGATTACTGGGCACTACAGAGTAGCTTACTACAACTGGAAGGCCTTTCATACCCAAACTGGTGTGAGAGGAAGTTAAGAGCAGACTATTTCATATGTGTATATAACCTCCACCTTCTTCCTCACAACTTCTGAAGCCTATAATTTCACAGTTCCTGGGCTGAGTTGCTCAGCAGTTTGCTTGTTCACAGCATTAATTAGTTTGTTCTGGAGAGATGCTATTTTTATTGTAGAAAAATCTTAATATTATTAAAAAAAAAAAAAAAAAAAGAATAGGCCATATTGCCCTGACAGAAGCTTTCCAGGCACACAGCTGGCCTGTAGCAGAAGAAAGCAAGTGGGACTGTAATACCATTAAGTGTTTCAGCTGGAGAGTTGGGGGGATTGGGTAGAGAGGGGCAGTCTAAAGGTTGCTTTTTGGCAGACTTTTTACATAGTTGGCAGTTCATTGTGTCTTTGGATGGTAAATCAAGAAACTCTCCTCCTCCCCACCCCCAAACCCTCAAAGCTAACATTCTTTAAACTTACTTCTAAGTTAGCCTTTCTAAATATCCAGTTGGGACCTGGATTATGCTTTTGTACTTTATATATATATACACACACACACACACACACACATATATATATATACTATATAAAGTATATATATACTTTATATATATATATAAAAGTATATGTATACTTTTATAATTATAAATGCCTTGTGACAACTTCCTTGCCTCTTGTGCTCCCAGTACTTTCACCTTGGCTTTTTATTCTACCTGCACATAATTGCTGATTCATGAGCATGATTATTATTCACGTACTTACCTTCCAGCATGTGAGTAATCCCTGTTTATATGCATCAGGTTAGGCATGTGCAAGCGTTGGCAGGATCCAGACCTCGCATACTAAACTCTTTGGATTAGACAATGTCTTCAGTAAAGTACCGCTGGTACGCTCAGAAAGTGAGGCTGATGGCTGTTTGCCTCTCGGTAGCGCTCAAAATGGAGTTTCTGTGGGTAAACATAGCGATAGCATAGGAAAAGGTATTCTCCTCGAGGTTTGATGTAAAACGTAGTTGGAATTTTGGTCTCACTTGGTGCAGGTGAGCTATGTCCTGTTGATGTTAGTGTAGCAAAATCTTTGCTTTTCAAGCAGATTCTTTCTGAGACAGACAGGCCAGCAGGTGTGTGTGTGTGGTTTTCTTTAAAAGCATCAGAACTTTTTGATTGGGGAAATGAAGTGGCGTAGTAAAAATCTGTATCAAAATCACCAAATACAGCTCCTGCATTGCTACTTATATATTCATGTGTTATTTTAATAAGCATAAAATGTAGCTCCTTTATTGTTTCTGTTTCTTGTTTGTTTTGCTTGTGGATAACTTTCTTCTGCTGCATGCGTTTGTGGATAGGTATCTGTAGGAAGAGATAGTTTTGGGACTCGGGTAACCACGTGATCTTGCTCTTTTGAAGCACTGATACAATTCCAGGTCGTCTTCCTCGGTTAGGATCTTTTTGTGGAAAGAGAGGTTGATTGAGTTCTCGGGAGCTCTTTGACTGGAACTCAACAGGAGCAGCTTTAAAGTTCTCTTAAGCGCTTCATACGTGATCTAGTGAACATTTGCAGTGATTTTTAATCAAAGCTCTACTTTGCATTTAGATCATGATGATGTTCTGTTTTCCAGGTGGTGTGCAAGTGAGTATGTATGCTTAATAGTGGTGAAGTCAGGCTTATCTAAAGGTTTTCTTTGAGGCTGTATGCATCACCACAATGGAAATGTTCAGTTATTAACTGCATTTCTTAATCTTCACAATGATAATGGATGTCCAGTCTGGTTATTCACTTCTGTATGCTTTTACCAGAAAGAGTGGTGTTATTTGAGAGCTTGCTTAACCTTTAATTGAAGATAGGGCGTGTTGTATTTTTAACAGATTTGCTCTTTTGGTTTGTTAAAGGTTATTCAGCTTAAGTAGGTGTGGTTAAAAATAATAGAAAAAGCTTAAGTCTTAAAGAAAAACAAACAAAAAACCCCAAACAAGCCTTAAACAGTGGTCGGCTTTCCCTTGTAATTGATCATCTGGCTCTTTCTTGTCCTCAGCTGCTCCATTATGTAGTTCTTGAGTTGGGCTAGGCTTGGAATGAGCCCTGTGGGTACAACCTGAATTTTACAGATAATAAAATCACAAAAAGCAATACTAAGACCCCTCAAAAATCAAAAGATTTATTCTCAAGAGGGAATTGACTTTCAATTGTATTGTTTTCACCTTAAAGTGTTGTATGTGTGTTTTGTATGGTTTTTTCCCCCTCCTTTTAGCAGAAAGGTGTATTAAAAAAAAACCTTTTTGGTTCAACTCTTTTTCTGCTTTCTGTGGCAGTGGCCCGTGGGATGCTTGGACTGCCTGTTGCCTCTCTATTTAGATGTGCTGCAGCAGCTTTCCTCTGCTGCTTTGCCAGTGTGCAGGCAGCCTTTGGTGTTTGTTTTTTTTTTCTCTGGAGAAATTTAAGTTTCTAAGGCTTCTAAATTGCCATTAGGGCATATGAGGAAAGGGCAGTTTCTGTAAGATGCGGTGACTATTTCTTTAGGTTAAGGGTCTGATTAGTCTCCCTTAATGAGCTACCTAGCCACCCCCCCCCAGCCACTGACTAACACAAGGCCAACTCAGTCTTTGAGACTGCAGACTTGAACTTTGAGATATTTAGTGAGGTTTTTCTCTGAACTGCTGGCCTTGAAAATGTGTAGGCCAGCACTTCAAGGTACACTGCGCTATCTCATAATTTGAAGGTATTAATATCTTACCCTAGTTCATGAACCTTTCTTGTTTCCCTGGCACCTTTGTGGTAGCCAGGAGTGCTTTGTGGGCTTGCATTGCTTGCAGGTGGCAGAGTAACGTTTGTGTTGAGTGGGAGAATGTTCCTTGATAATGCTGAGAAGCAGTTTTGGATACTGAGGTCAGAGATACTTTCTGCTTTGGGAACTTTTTGGGACCCGGTAGGACATCAAGAGTATTGGTATTAATATAAAAGTCAGTACATACATGAAAGAAATCTTTTACAAGGCTGGGGGCAGTCCTGTTCTGCACAATCTGTGTGTAATGTGTGCTAGACTGGAAGAAAACACAACGTGTAAATACTGAGCTGTTTTTCTGTCTCTGGCTGAGTTGATCTTCAGTGATATGCTGTGCATACATGACTTCCATAAAATGTCATGTGCTAGGGAGTATCCCATTATACTGCCTAGAATGGCAAATCGCAATTTAATTTTAGAGCCAACTAGAGCAAATTCATGAAGTGCTGCAAAAAGCCACATTGTTAGTATGGTTTTGGTACTGAACTTTTACTTTTTTGGGGGCCCCCGATTTCCTCCTTTCCAGTGATAACCAGAAGGTAAAGGATTGCAGCACGGCTGTTACCTGGCTACAGTCCTGAGCAGTTTACTGCACATACTGTGCTATGCAGTGTGCTCCCTCGTAAGGAATTTCAGGGTGCTATGCTACATGTTGCTCAGCATCCCTGGAAAGTGAAGTTCTTTTTTTCTTCTGCAAGTCTGTGTTGCAACAATACAGTGTCAAGTTTATTGGTTTTGCTCTGAATCTGTTTAGCTTTCTCACGGGCATGAGCCAGGTCGTATCTGAGGGCTGGAGAAGCTGTTGTAGGAATCCACATAAAATGTTCTGTGAATTCATCTCATCAAATGCATTTACATGTGTACATTTATGCATGGAAATTTTTAACACATGCTGCTTTTATAATGAGAAACACTATTTTGTGGAGAAAAAAATATCTTTATATTGAAAGCAGATGAGATTTTTAAAGACTAGTTCTCTTATCACAATAATTCAGCTTATTCCTACAATGCATTTAAGGGAACAATAAAGAAAAAAATGCAGCCAAAAATTAAGGTTTTGCTGAAGTATGATTGCATACGTTATCATTATTGTGTAAGACACGAACCCACGGTAATCACTCAAACCATTTTATAGCACATTGTGGTGAAATAATAGCTTGTTAAAGATAATAAATGTGCCGTGATTAGAGCTTTACAGTTTTGGGGAATATTCCCCGGTCTTACGATAGCAGGAGGAGGTGACTTTGGATCATTGGGGCTTTGGGATTTCTGACCTTGCAGATTAGATCATGTGACCTTGGCCTTTTGTTTAATTCAAACTAGTATCAGATGCTGGATAGCATCTGCATTTTATGTGGAATTCTTAGTATTAAAAATGCTTTCCTTTCTAGATCCATTTCGGAAAAATCACTGAAAGTGCACTTAATGTTCTTAATGATTTCACTAGAACTTTGTTAGCTTATGGAGGGGAGTCTCATTTGGCCAGCTAATCTCTGTTCTGCATTTTCTGCTGTCCTCATGCGTTTTTCAGTTGGCGTGCGGTTTGTTGTGAAGGCAGGCTTCTCGGCTGTCCCGCCTGAGCACTCGGCATCCTTTTGTGATGGTGGTGTTAGGGGACCTGATATCATGCGCTATTCACATACGCAAATTTGTACACCTGTTGAAATGGAATATGCTATTTTAAGTGATTTCTTTAGTTTTGTTACCACTACAGAATTTCAATCTAAATATATTTTTTGTGTTGTTCTGCCCACCCCTTTCAGCAGCGTGATCTTTATTTATTAATAGAGCTTATAATTATGATGTGGTATCATATAGCACTGTAAACTGAAGAACGTAGGAGCCACTCCTGTGATTCCCACTTTGGCTTTGTAGAAGATAAACATACAAAATGGTGCATATAAGACAAATAATTTCCCATTTCCTTAAGAGGTATCCTTACGTTAGAACAACTTTTTCAGTGAGTCTTAAAAAGAGTAAATATCACTTACACTTTTTCCAAACTCAAATAAATTCCGATTTAAAGAAATTACATAAAACACAGATGTTTGACATTTATGTTATGAACTTTTTCTGGGTAACAAAGTTGTTCTGAGCATTCATAAATAAATAGGTGTGGCATGTTTGGAAGTTGTAAGCAGTTACCTGTGTCTGGCTGTTGGATTGCAAAGTACACAAGTG
>JAVJGJ010000062.1:44832314-44848732 GCA_035590215.1 Microhierax caerulescens
TATTGCATATCTGCATTTTTGGTTAGAAGTGGCACCACAGAGGAAAGCTGTTATTCTGGGTTTTCTAGACAGCTCTCATTAAGAGTGAACCTGCTACTACTCATTTCATGCTAGGATAAAAAACAATTCCAGCTTCCAATAATACTCCTAAAAAATGGCCTTTTAGAGTGATGCTTTCTTTGCCAACTGCTTTCTGTATAATTTCATTTCAGCCATTTTGTGGATGTCTAAGCTGAACATCCAGCATTACTGATATTAATTGCTCTGCCTTAGTTTCCTAGTGCAAAAATTGGGAATAAACATCATGGAAGTAAGTGTGAGAAGGCTGTTAGAAGGACTTGAGGATTTGCGCTGTGGAGAAGACGGAAGATGGTGTGTATTCAGAGCAGGATGTGAATAATGTATTGCTAGAGTATGAAGCAACTCATTGCAAGGATGAATGATGAAAATCGGGCAGAGTTCTGTAAGAGGAGGAAAACAGATCACGGACAAAATATGTGCTTGCTTAAGCTCGGAGCTTGTTTGCAGAGCTAGGTGACCTTTTGTAGGCTTGGGTTGGGGGTAGGATTTAACACATTTTTAATTCGCCTGGTAAGTCAGGTGTTCCGGGAGCTGTGGGTCAGAGGGGGGTGCGCCAGCCAGCCTGGGCTTGGGGTCTCTGTGCTTTGCAGTATGGGTGGAGTGATGATGAGCTTCATAAAGATTTAGGGCCATGAGGGAGAGTGGGTGGCTGAGAGCATAGAGAGCAAACATCTTGAACTTCCTCTGCTGTGGTGATTGTGAGCGTTCCCTGCCTGATTTGATACAAAGTCAATTATGTTAGCTGCTATTATCCTCGCTACTAGTTAAAAATTTGTATGAAGAATTCCCTGTCACATGTAAGAAATGTTTAAAAAAGCTTTTTTTACCAGTACTGTTGTAGTTGTTACCACTCTAGTGAATGACATCTGTTCTTGGTGTATCAGTTGAGAACACAAAAATTGAAGGTCAGAATATTTGTGGAACCCAGGTCCGGGGCTTGGCCATGGCCAGATGCACAGTGATCCCTAGCTGGAAATGTGTATGGGTACCCTCAGCTCTAGTGTGTTCTTAAATTTGTCAGTTCATGACCCTAAAGTTAAAAATTTGCCTCTGAACATTTTGCCCAGTTTGACTTCCATTACACAAGTGTATTTTTTTGTTTCAACTACTGTGTAAAACTCATACGAAAAGCCCTATGCAGTGCATGGGAGATGTAGTTGATTTCCCCAGCTTGGGTGGGATAATGGCGGTAAAATGCTTAGTGCAAATTTACTGATAATCTTTGCTGCTACTTTCAGATATGCAAATGTTTCCTGTACAAAGATGGAATGTGAACTGACTGCATTATACAAAGTATAATATTTTTTTTTGCTGTGCTGAAATGCTACTTGCGGATCTGAGATGGAAATGTTTTAACATATAAAGTGTGCAAACTCAATACAGTTTTCAGACACTAAGCAGAAAGTGTTTATGTGCTTGCAGTGAGTGGAAATTGTCAAGGTAGATGTCATATGCCTTGTTATTGGATATACCTCTTCAGTGCTGATGCTGTAAGAAAATGGGAAATTACAGAAGTATAGTCAAGCTCTAGTTACTATACCATGTTTAGACATGGGATTGTAAAATTTGTCCTCTGCGTGTGAGTGTAAAGGTGTCAGCTCACTTTGAGGTGAAAAGTTGGTTCTTAGGTGGAACAGGGTATTTCTGACTCCTTTCTCAAAATTGGCAAAAATTACTGATTTCCATGAATGCGTGGAGTACAGCAGTGACAGTAATGAACTGAAACCTTTTGGAGAGGGTTTCTGTCATTCAGAGGAAACAAATATGTGAATGCGAGCACTATGGCAGAGCAGATCACGCACTACAAAAACATGAAGGACTTGCCAAGTTACATCCTATTTTTCTTACATTTTATGTTCAAAATGATGTTTTCTCAAAGACTAATCTCACTTCACAGGTTCAGAAGGGTGGTAAAATGCAGTTTTACTGTTGGAGAGGTTTGAAGCAGAGGAGGGAGAAGTCCATCCCAAAGAACAGAAAGGAAGCTGGGAATGCAATACCTACTGCAAAAACACTGTCATTGCAGCCCACAGAAACAGGAGTGCAATTGTCATTATTTTCAAAATTAGTGCCTTAATATATATGATGCAAACTAAAGCTAATATTAAAGTGCTGTAAATGTATCACAGTAGCTGTGTCTTCCTGATATATTTTGACAAAAATAGCCTACCACCCAGTACAAAGCAGAAATACAGGAAAGCCTGCAACCTCTCCCAGTGGCTTACTGCTGATGGACTTTGTAATTACATCTGTCTAACTCCATCTGTACCCTGCTCAGCTAGAGGCTGGATTTAAGATTAATTGTATGATGGAGGATCCTGGCTTACAGCTATATCTTAATTAGAATTTGCAATCCACTTTACATAAAGATATCTGAAAACTCTTTTCTAAAAGAGCACTGATTATAGGGCAAAATTAAAACATTTTGATCTTTCTTTTTTTCATAATTTGGGAATAATTTAAGTTTATATAAACATATTACCATGCCATCTGGTTTATTTCTCCCTTCATCTTACTCTTGGCTTCTGTCATCTTGTTTATTGTTCTTTGCCTTTTTAATTAGTAGGAAAAAGCAAGTTGAAATGACTTCTCTGTGATCACAGTAGCATTTCAAAGATGAACAAATGCTATGAAATATCATCTTTTTCTGTGTTTTGACACCGCCATGGAACATAGCTCCAATATTGATAGGAATATACTAAATCCCTTTTGAGTTGGGTATGTAATATTTTACTTAGTGTAATTAATTGATTGTTTTCCTGGAATTTATCATGTTTTTCAGAAATAAGTAGTTCAGTTCTTGAACTACAGTACTAAGGTAGAACTATAAGGGTAAGTTGCTTTTCACTTCACAGTGGTGTCCTGGCTGAAATGAATCCGTTTCTAAAAGCTGTGTTTTGGAGGTATTTAATTGAATGTGCAGGAGTTAACATTTACTGTGTTCTGGGAACTCTTACAATGCAGTCTTGGGAAGACTGACAGAGAAATTCTGCTTGTTCTAATGATTTGGATAAGGGAGAAAAAGAAGGAAAATACACAGTTATCATTTATTTGGGTTAATTTAATCTTAAGTGCTGCAATGTAACTTTAGAACTGGGGTTTTTTTTTGCTTGTTTTTAACTTGCCTAAACTGTGTTTTGGGCCCAAGACTTTTTCTTCAGTTGAAAGGACTTTTAGCAAGATAACTTTTTATGTCTTTTTAAAAAGAAGGGGGGGAGGAAGTCCTAAAGGCCTTCCTTAAACAGCATCACTTAAAAGGTTCAGTTCAGTTTAACAAGGTGCATGAGCATATGCTCTCCTTCAGCAAGAGAACACTTCTTCTCTTGGGTTTTGGAATGATATTGGTGCTTGCATGGGGTAAGGTGATTAAGTATGACCCTACTGTTGTTAAACCCGTGCCTGAGTTCCTGATATGATAATTTGCAAACAGAATTTGCTTTCTCATAGTGTTGGTTGCATTGCAGTTTGTTTGGCAGCATTTGGAAGTTAAATGCTCCAGTTTGGTGCTTCCTTGGCTCCTGCTCCTATGGGGGAATGATCTTACCTGTTAAAGAAGATGCTGGACTGAAGAAAAGCAAAGAACCTGTTTTTTCAAACATCAGTTTTCTGTATTTTTATTTGAAACTTTGTATTAAACACCTGCATCATGGGATAATAATTTTTAATGCTCCCTTAAAAGTTAGGGAAACAAGTTTCTTTTTACCCAAGATGTAATGTAGATTTTAAAAATACGAAAATACACAGGTTTGTGTACTGATTGTTAGTGTTAACTACTTAGTTTTCCTATTGTTTGTTTTTTTTTTTTTTTTAAATGCTGTTTGTAACACCCAAGTTCCCATGCATTTTGTCGTTTGGTAGCAATCTACACAAGGTCTGTGTTTTGCCATGTAAGGAAAGTAAAGCCAAGTAACTGTGATGTTCAGGGTGTTTCACAGCTGGGCAGAGGTGGTCGCTGTGACCCCCTCATACTGGACAGTGTGAAGGCCTGCCCTAAAATTCTGGCTTCGTTATGTGGCCATTCAGTGTAGTTGACTCCAGCTAACCTCTGATTAGTGAGTGATCTTTAGCCTTGCTGGAGCCATGGTAGGAGTTAGTGAAGAAGAAAGAAATCTGGTCTGGTTTTTTATTACTGGATCATCTAAGAACTTTTTGCTCTTTTTTAGATTAAAAAACTGGTATGGTATAGAGGGGTCTTGACATCTTGGCCCTATTTCTCCTTGCCCTGGGTCTGACTTTAATAGTTTTCCACGCACATTTGGAACTGGTGGTTACAAGGGGAAGCTGTGTCTTGGAGGAAATTGTTACCGAGAGAGGGAATAGTCCTGGGGCAGCACCGTGGGATTTGAGCTGATGAGAAGGGCAGCACGTGTGGTGATGACACTGGTAGCATCTTTAACAGAGAAGAAAGCACAACTGGGTTTCTTTGTAAAGAGGTTTGTCTTGAATTGTTGTTTATAGCATCAGTACAAATCTGAGAAGCTTTACTTTATGCTGATTATATTTTGTGAAGGAAATGGTGGTACTTGATTGCTGCAGCTTGAGTGTCTTTGGCAATAGGGTGTAATGTTTGTTTTTGCTAATTACTTCACAGCTGCTCACCCCTGTCCTCCTCAGCATCTCAGTTAACCTGGTTACCTGGACCTTTCTGAGAAAGAACCATTGCATCCATACTTGACAAACTAAAATTATGTTATATGTATGTTAAAGCTACTTAACTCATCTTTTCAATTTTGCACTAAGCTTTATACAGGAAAAAGGAAGCAGTGTTGCAGTTATTTCCCTAGATTTGGGGGCAGCCTGGAAGCTAGTCTCGCAAAGAACTACTACTTAGGAAAGGGGTTCTACTGCAGTACAAAAATTTATCTGTGAGCAACCTCTGAGAATTGGCAGCTCAACACCAAGACATCCTAATTGTCTGCTCAGGTCAGAGCCAGCTTTTGATGTCCCACAGACTGCAGTGGGGTACTGGGCCAACTGGTTCAGCTGCCGCCCTGGTGCTGAGCTGGAACAAGAGCCCTTTGTTGGGCACCAGGCTGGTTGCAGTGCTTAAGGACCAGGGGACCTGCCTCCTGTTGACTTGTACTTCAGTGAAGCGTGCCGTATGGGTTATGTTTCCTGATATGTTTCCACGAGCATCGCAGAGTCCAGGGGATACTTACAGCGTGCTTGGTTTGGGTTGTGAAGGCATATGCTCAGTGCTGTATGCACAGCTTGGAGTGCCTGATGTACAGCAGTGTTTCCTGGGTGGGTTGGCAGGCTCACACTTCAGTTGGTGTGCTTGTGGGTTTTCTGCTTATGTTTTAGCTTATACCAGTGATGTTTCTCATAAAAACTTCATTGGTTTGGTTGTTTGCTGTTGTTGTTTTTTTCTTCTTTTTTAACTACTGCTTTTCAGCAACTCTTGGACAAAGACTTGTACTCATTTATACCTAATACTAATTTTAGGATGCCTTGTCACAGACTTGTGTGGATAAATGTCCTGGTATCAAGAATAAAATTTTAAACAGAAAAATGTTAATATAAGCGCACTGTCTTATGATTCCAAGGATTTGGAAAACCCATAATTTGGGTAGTTGCAGAGATGTTGCTTTGTAGGAATATTGCCATGCCAGGAAGCATATGAAATAGTTCGAAACTCAATCTAAACTGATTTGCATGCAAAGCATGAATTCATGTTGCATTTATTCAGACATGGCTCCCAGGATTCTTAGTGTTGATTTTATATCTTCTTGCCACTTTAATATAAATACATTCTGCAACTTGACTAATAGAATACCAGTAATACTTGGTTGTTCAGTGCAGATAACTATAATTCCTTTAGCCACCCCCACCCCAGCATTAAGTTATATTTTTAAATCACAGAGTAACCTAGATAGTTTGTTTGATGTATATAAATGTGTAGAATAGATGTTAGTTCACATACAGTGCTTGGAAAAGTATTATGGCTGCTTCTAATAACACTTCCCTTGTGCTTTTATTGGATAGTTTGTTATACTGACTTTTTTTTTTTTTTTTCAAGCTTGCATTAACTCAGGCTTGAGACTTAATTCATTTTATGAGCGCTTGCTTGCTGGTCTCACTCATCCTAAAAGCAGTGCTGAAGGCTGCAACAAATACCTAATTGCTGTAACATAGTAAAAATAATGAAAATCAGGTGTTGTGTAGGCAGCACAAGAAACCAGGTGATAGTGACTATGGTTATTAAGGAAACTTGTCTGGCTTTGATCAGGGACCTGTTTGAGGAACACAGGCTTGATGAGGAAGACAATAGCAACGTGATAATGACAAAGCTTGCTGGGTTGGGAGGACTTGGGAGCAGCATATATGAGATATACCGTCTGTAAGATCAACCTGTGATCTTTGGAGTTGAGATGGAAGATGAGTTGGAAGAGAGGAGAAGCAGAAATGCATTACTATAAAGCTGCACTGAAAGGTATTGGAAAGTTGAGGGGTTGCATTGGTGCTGAGTAGCTTTGTGGGCTCTTGGTCGGCTATTCTTTTGGCTTTCTGCTTGGTTTTGGAAAGGAAATGGAAAAAGGATGTGAAAAATTTGGAGTAATGTTTCTGTTTGCCTTTTATAATTCCTTTATGTTACTCTTCTCATTCTGAGAGATTTGATTATGGCATTGATCCGCATCTTGAACAGCGGATTGATGTGTTTCAGCCGTTCTTTGCAGTAGTTTGGCTGTAAAATACAGAAAGTTGCAGTTTACAAGCAAAAACTAATTGAAATATATTGCCAAAATTCCTTTAAAGAAGGAAAAACATTTTTACTGGCAAACCAAACAGTCTGATGTCCAATCCAGCCATTCCCTTATGGTTCCTGGTAGGAATCTTGCAGCATGAAGTGGTGAAACAGTCTGAGACCAAAATCAGGGTTTTCTGGTGGTTTGATTGTGGCAGTGTCATAACCCACTTCCTTCTTGCAGGGTTCAGTAGCATGGGAAGCTCTTCAGCTCAAATCCCAACCGCATGGACTTCCTGTGGGTGTTCGGAGACTAATTAAAAGCCACATGTGGAGGAAGGGAGTTCTTTTTTCTTTCAAAGGTTTTGGTTTTTTTTCATTCCCCACCCCAGCATATAAGTGTTATAGCCATATATGTTCTGTGGAGTAATTTCTTCTTGGGCCGTGTTACCTAGCTTTGGGCAGAACCTGCGTATCATTTCATACCTTATGTTGGTTCCCACACAGTCAGCTTTTGTAGAGGCAAACTGTTAAATGGTTTCTGGTAACAGATTGGCAACAGATAAAACAGCTTGGGGAAAAATTTCAATAATACCATTGGTCTGCATGTGTCTTGTACAGAAATTGTAGTTTGATAGAAAGGAGAGGTCCTTTTAAGTGTGATGTTGAAGTTCTGGATGTGCAAGTGCTATGTATCAATTTATACCTTTCTCCATTTATAATCATGTGTAAAGGATATAGTCTTATGAGCAGCTGAGAGCAAAAAACCAGGGCATTACAAACCTGGCTTCTGACAACTGGGGCTTTCTACAAGTGGCTTCTATGTAAAGGGAGGTCGTGCTAGTCTCCATTCTCAGATATGGTGTTTTCATTCTTGTATCTCCCCCCATTTTTTTCATTCTTTGTTTTAAAGATCTCTCTTGCAGAACTTTTCCTGGACATCCCATGGGGAGGGTTTGTATTGGTGGTTTGTAACAGTCTTGAGTCTGCAGCTGTGGAATCAAATGGATTTTATATACTATATATTACATATATAATACATATATATATATATATACAGCCTATATTTTGGATGTAGAAGTTAATTTATTGTCACAATGTTGGTTCTGTACAGTGTGTCTTGAATGGTGCATGGCTGAAAGTGTTAATTTTGAAGCTTGCCAGGCTGTCCTGCACCACCCTAAGTGGGGCTGCAGTTTGGAGCTGTTGGTTTTTATCAAACTCCTGTTCATAATCAAGCTTATTTTAAAAAAATCTTCTAGTGGGAGAAGTGAGTTGGATAGCTGATACTGAAACATTTTCCAGAGCCTTTTTGTACCTAGGCACACGGGTTGTTAGGCACATCTGTCGTGTATACTGCTGCAAAACATTCAGACAAAGGAGATGATTTTAAAGCATTATTTACTGAAGGTGTGAAACCTAAAGGATAGCCATTCTCCGTCCTTTTACTTGTGCAATAGTGTAATATTTCAATAGTGAGAACAGATTTCAGAATGAGCAAATTGCAATAAATCAACATGGTTCTGAGTTTTGAAAAGACAAATAGCCTTTCTTCCTACATACCAGCTTCGTATTCCACACACACACACACAAAAAAAGAAGTTGCTAAGGATGAAAAGGAGAGTTAGGTGGTGCGCGGTCATTGTGTCCCGCTGGGTCTGTGTTGAGATGGTGATATGCCTCCTGCAGTTCTTCCAGAGATCTTCCGGGTATTTTGAGGAGAAATAAGCAGAACGGGAACCACAATCACCTTTGCGTGAAGACTAAGATTTAAAAAGTCAGCAGGTTCTTTTTCAGTCCACAGGCAAATGTAAGGACAGAGTCTCGGGGCAGCATGGAGAACACTGGCCTTTACTGTTCGTTTCACTGACATGGCACATAAATTAGATGAGACATGCATCTTATGGGGGAAATAAACTTTGCTTGTGCTATATTTTGGATTACTGTGTCTGGATTTGGTAAGAGATGAAATGTTAGAATATACATTTGTCTTTTGGTGTAGTAAATGGCAATGAGTACCCCCTCGAGGGGCACAGTTTGCTGTCTGAGCAGACATAGGAATATCAGGACAAATGAACATTGCCTCCAGCTGTAGCTCAGGTTTCTCCAGGTTCTCAATTTCATCCCGTTTTCCAGAGTCTAAAAGCACTGTCAAAACTGCTTATAAAATTTTTGCTACATCCGTTCCTCTGTAGTATTTCTATTCAGACAATAAGCACAATTTTCTAGGCCTGCCTTTTAATGTCTTGCAGTACTGCTGGATCGGAGCCTCTGTCTTGGTAGCAAAGTGGGGTTTATCGTTCCCGTTTTCTTTTCTGTGTCTGTGTACAGCCATGCTGACAGCTTTCCTGCCATTCACAGCTAAACGCAGGGCAACAGGAGTTCTAAAAATGAAAGTTGTGGTTTGTTCTTTAGGACTTCAGGTTCATGCATCTTATTTCTCTTAAAACATGCTGTTAAGAGTTTTAGTGTTGCTTGGCTACACCTGTGGAAGCCATGTGCATGCTAAATTGCAATTGTAGGCTATACTATCCAGGATTATTTTTTTTTCTTTGAGGTTGCTGAAAGTTGTTGTTTTGGGTTTTTTTTAGTGGAAAAAAGCCCATGTTTCAAACTGGTGTTTTACTGTCTAGGCTTTAACTTTAGTATGTGTTAGCATAACACCAAAATGCATGGGAAAAATGCCACCCATTTAAATATTTATCGTGGCTTACATGGCTGTGATTTATTTTCTGGATTTTTCTGGTACTGTACCTGCTGCTTGTGGATGTGTGAAGGTAAGGGAGCCGTGCTTCAAGCTCAGCTGTCACGATGAAACAGGTGGTCTCGGTGGCAGGAGAGCTCTTGTGCCATAACATGGTTCAGAGTGCATGGTTGGGAAAACCCACTGATCCTCTCTACCCTCCTTCTTTGCACTAGTTTCATGACACTTGAGGCTATCTCTGCTTACATCAATGCGATGTTTTATGGGTATTTCTGATCTCTCAGAGCTTTACCATTTTGAGAGCAGACACAGAGCCACTGTGGGTGATATTACTGTGCTGGCAGTTTTGCAGAAAGCTTTCTGCTTCTCATTAGTTTTGGGGAAAATGCCCAGTAATTTAACAATTCTTAAGATTGATTTCTATGTTTTTTCTTGTTCAATATTGCTGGTTAAATCTTCGGGCTGTCTAAAACCATCAATTATCTTCTTAATTTTCATTGTTTGTGGGAAGAACAATAGGTGTATATGTACAATGAATGGACATGCTGTGTTCTAACAGAAATTTTCACCTGAAACTTTAAAACCAGTAATAATGTTTACAGTCACCACTAGACACATATTCATGTTCTTCTAAACATAGACTGCTGCACTTGGCTTAAGATACGGTGATCTTGCAACTAGAGATGTTTGGAATAGATTTTTGAAGTTTATAGTTTTGGGAAGTTGAGCCTGAACCTAGTTTTGCTGTTGTGTATCAGCAGTGACACTTTATTTTTTAATATACTTATATTTTTAAGAAGTTAATCCAGGGGCTTTTATTGTCCTGTCACAATTCTTAGAGCAGAAAAATGTTGCCATTTTTTCCAAATGGCATCTGTTTTAACTCATAACGCAAAAAACACCTTGAATCTAATAAGTGATCCACCTGTCTTACTGTGTGCTGCCACTTACCATCGTTTCAGGCTTCAGTTTTTCTACTCTATGAACATATGATCTCCAGATACAATATTATATTTAAAAAGAAAAGAAAGAAAAATGTGCAAGGGGTTTCCTTCCCTCATTTCTTGGATAGTAGAAAGTATAGGCATGATCTTTAGTTTTGAAAATAGAGTACTGTATTTCAGGGTAGGAAACAGTTAGGCATATTGATGACATGATGGATGTTTTGGAAGATTATCATCTGTATGTTTGGAGCCATGGCAAGGACTTTCTGGTCCTATAAAAATTGGTCTCTCTGCTTTCAGAACACAGCTTTTCTTCCTCTTCTCAAAAAATACTAGTTATATAAGGTCTCACCTTCCCCACAGCAATGAAAATGCTTACCTTTTTCTTGCTAAGACAGACAAAAACTATAAAGGAGGAATATTAAAGAGGTTGCCTTCAGTAAGAAAATAAGTAATGTCTTGGAAAGCAGATGCCAGATGATTAAGAGCTGGGACTGGCTCTGTTTCTGTGGGGAGATGGGAGGCACCTCCACTTAGGAGGGATGAAAATAGTACAGGGCCAGCAGGTTCCTTAAGGGCTCTGATTTCTAGTTAGTGAGGGAACATAAAGGAGCGTGGTTGCCTCTTTCCATTGTATTCCAGTATCCTAATGGACCAGGAATAACTTTGCTGATGCTGCCTGGATTTCCTTACCCTGTTTCTACTAGTTCTGCTGGTTGTTTTTCTTCCCTATCTGATGGGAGAGGAATGGTTCATAAACTCCATTGTACTTCTGAAAACACAAAGCAAATTCCAGTGCCTCTCTACATGTGCCAGTAAAACATGATGGCCCAGTTGTTTGATCTATAATCTTTCTGTTTGAATCTTTATCTTCAGCATTTCTTTGAAATATTGAGTCATCTGTTCTCTTTAGCTGCCTGTTATCACTGCTGCTTATTTGTTGGATATTGCTTTTATTTGTATCTGATGTTAATTTGTGTAGGTGATGAATGTGCAGTTACGTGTGTGTGTGGGAGAAAACATCGCAAGTCCAAATCTGCCAACATGTTGTTGCTGATGAATTCTGAACCTTGATGGCCAGAGGGCACATACTTGCCGTGCAGGCATAAATCACTGGGGGATCTTTTAATCTGTGCAAATATTCTCCCTTTTTATGGCAAGCTGAGGAACCAGGGAGATACATTTTAAAACCATGTAAGTCGTGACTAGAATCCTCTCGTCTTGGCAGGAAGAATCATCTAGACTGATGCTGATCTACACTCTCCAAACGTGTGATGAGTAATAGCAGTGGTTAGTATTTGTGCTTTTAGGAATGTTTACAGGTGTTCAGCCTAAAAGTAGCAGGAGGCAACTAAGTGCTGTAACTAGGCGGGACGCTTTCTTTGTCCTGTTTAATAAAACCTACCTCCCTAATACAGGTTTCCAGTACAGAGTTTACCTATCCAAAGGGCCATGGTTGTTCAGGTATATTTTTCAAAACTTTCCTGGTGGCTCCCCTTTCCATGTTAAAATTGCTTCTGTATGGCATCACCAGAAAGCCCTTGAGGCTGTGCTTTTTGATGGAGAAACTTCTGGTCTTTTTAAAATGAAAGATGTTCCAGTTCTTGGATTCAACTTGAGCTCAATTTTGAATTGTAAAGCTTCTCCTGTGTGCCTGGGAGGATGCTTCTGCTCAATTTATCTTGGATGGTTGCAAAGACTGAACAATCAGCTCCTGTGTGTGGAGCTGGTGGCAAATCACCAGCTTTGTTTTCTGGTGAAGTGGTTGGGTAGCGTGGGGAGTTTGCCTAGGCAGGGCAGAGACTTTAGCAACTAACTCTCTCAGAGTTTACAGTCTTTTTTTTTTTTTTTTTTTTTTTTTTTTCCCTGTCTTCCTGATAGTCTACCTGAAGGTAGCAACTTTATTGTATGATTTGTTACGTTGTAGGACTTTGATGTTTGTACTTGTTTATAGTGCAGCGGCAACTCTGGTTAGGTGGGTGGAGAGGGTTTGTGGGGGGTTTTGCTCGTTTGTTTTACCAACACTTGTGTATTGAGTCCCTTCCCTCTGATAATTTGCCTAGGGAGTGGAGAAAGGCATTTTTCTATATGAAACCAAAAAATAAATGAATACAACTAACCTGCAAACTTGCCCCTATCAGGATACGTTACTGGATACATATAGAGAATGTGCTAAAAGTAAGAGTTCTCTTTGGATTAAATCTCACTAGTTTATGCCATTGTCCTTATACAGAGGATAGTAGTGTGTAGGTTATCTGCCTTGGCCCATGATCAAAAAAGTCTGGACCTATCTGAAAGTCTATCAAGAATAAAATATTTCCTCTGGTTGGAAACAAGTTTTCATTTTTTGTTTCCAGGGATCTCTATAGTAGCTTGGACTTCTTTTCGCTGCCCTCCCCCCGCCTGTTTTTTTATTACCATTCTGTGCATTATTATTATTATTATTATTATTATTATTATTATTATTATTTAATTTGAAGCACGGATTTAATAAATATTTCTGGAATGTTTTCTGCATTTCAAGTAAAACAGAATCAGCATAAGCATCACTAATTATAAGGCAAATGTAGCCCTTCAAGTGGAAAGTTGCAGGATGTGTTTTCCCAGTAGGATAAAATGTAGCACAGGAAGGGAAAGCAACGATTTAAAGAGCTACATGCTATAAACTTTCTTTTCAGTTGAAGAATTTAAGTTTTCTCTCAAGTTTTCCACTGGTGTTATTTATGAAAGAAAAAGTTATCTGCTTTCATACAAATGAAAACCACTTTGGGATTTGTTGCATTGTGGATTTTGAAATATGAACCACTTTCTAATGGATCACAACTAATATTCACACTTGTTTCTGACAAATCTTCTAATGTACTCAGAATGTCAAATTTTGGAAGATATTACTGAACCAGAGAGAAGAAATAGTATTTCCCTTGAGGAACCTGTGGTTTACAGCACAATTAGAAAAGACAGAACTGTTGAGTTGAGCTCCGATTTTCTATTTGCTTTTACATACTTCAGTTAACACAATTAACCTTATTTTTTAAACTACGTGTTCCTAACAATAAAATCCAGCAGCATCATAAGAACAGATGGATCTGGAAAAACTGTAATTGAATGTAACCTAGTTGTTTGTAATGTAAATATTTTTAATATTCTTGATTTATCTAATGGAAATACAGAATAAAAATACTTCTGTAACAACAGGAGATGATGCAGTACTGTGCAAGAATAAATTAAAGAAATGGTGAAAATGTCCTGTAAAAACGAGTTGCAATGTGAAAGTTTGCTATAAATCATGACAGGGTAGGTTTTAACCTAAACAGTGATTCATCTCAACCTATGTTTATATAGTCATTTCCTAAGCTGTTTCATATTATGGACTAGTTGAATTTGGTCTTCATTGTAATTTGGTGGTTATGGGTACAGTAGCATGATAATTCATCTCAATTTAGGTCTTCTGGAGGTTTTTTGAGGGGGAAGCCTTTTCTTACTAATAGGAATTGCACAACTTTGGTCATGATTTAATTGGTTCTTTACTGTATGTCACTGTTTCATACTGAAAGCAGTGTGCATGTGAGGAAAACAATGAAAACAATGGATGTCTCTTTTTGTGTGTGGTTGGTTGTTTTTTTTTTCATTAAACACACTGCAGTTCTTCTCACGCTGTTTCTGTCCCCTGTGCACCCTTGACCTCACTGCTACTCTTATGGCTACTGCTGAAATGGGAAACAACATAAAACACTTGATCCTGATGGCAGCTGCTCGCAGTGGCATTGTCTGCTTTAGGAACATCCCCAGTATCTTCAGAACCTGTTCAAGGAGGAAGAAGTAAAGAAGCTGGTTCACTGAAGGCTCAAAGTGGGGCTGAGGTGTCAAAGCCTGTCATTAAGCATCCACGACAAAGCCTGTTTCAAGGCTGCCTGTGGGCACACGATTGTTGCTGCCTGTTATGTTGCCGATATGTGAACAGTAAAATGTGGATGTTTATATGGTTAAATGAAGAGGTTGTAAAGTGTTACACAGTCTATCTGCTACTGCAGACCACCTGGCATGCTTATTTAAGGCATGTCTGTGCTGGTAGCAGTAGCTGAACCTGAATGTTAAAGCTGTCCTCAGTCAACCTTCATACCTGACAAGTGGTGCTGATGAGGAGGCAGCTTCCTCATCTGCTCCTGTACTCCAAGGGATGGAGGTGAGGGAAGGTTGAGGGGAAACCACAGCTCTGTGATGGGCAGGTGGCTTTCCAAGCAGGACAGGTCTTGACTCAGTTTTTGGCTCAGCGCCTGCTCTTGGGTGGCAGGCAGTGCTCTCCCCTCAACAGCTGTGCCTTGTGCCATCCAGGACATCATCTTCTACTTCTTCAGTGCTCTTTTCTTTTGTCTTCTCTCCCATCACTCTTAGTGGACTAGGGGCATTGTATTTGCATCTGGAGTAGCGTGCTGGACATCGAGTGCATTCAATGGAGTTGAAGTCAGTGTTTCTTCCACAGACTCCAGGGGGTCTGCTGTGCTCCATTAAGCTTAGTGTGCGCTGTCATGTAACACTGATGCTGCTGCTTCCTGCTAAGAGTGGCATTTCAGTCTTGTGTAGATACATCTTCAGTGCAGTAAACTTTAAAACTTCTTTCTGGAGTTGATGGAGCCGATAGCATTTGGCTGCCTGTATTGCAGGCGTTATTTCCCCTCCTTACAGCTGATTTACGGTGAATATTTGGCTTATAAAAATCCTCCCATTACTAAGATCGAGCTGGCTGTCACTAGAACCTCAGGTTCCTGGTTATTTGTATGCTCGCTGCAGCTGCTTGCTTGGTACCCCAGACGTACTGGCTTGAAAGGTCACAGCTAGCCCATTTTTAAGTCATTAGCCACTCTGTGACATGCTAGAGTTGCAGCAGTTGCTTTCTCTGAAAATAATACTCAAAAAGGCTAAAATGCCTTGTTGATACCCTTGCTGTGTAGGAAAAATCCTCTCTAGACTCTAAAATTGATTTCATTTCCAAACAGGGCCTATCGTCAAGGGAATTATTTGAAAGATGAAGTCGGAAGGAGCCCCAAGGAATAGCTATGTTGAAGCAAACTCCTTCAGCTCTGCAAAGCACCGTGTTGCCTTGCAGGGCTGCCTCGCTGCTCTGTCAGGCCACAGCAGAGGCTGAGGACACGGTCTCCACCTTGCCCTGCCGTGACCATCAGGGGAGGAAAAGTAGTAGCACTCCTGCCTTGCAGAGGAGAGGCAAAATGGGGGAGAGAGGAATGCGTGCCATAATTGCTTCCAGATGAGTTCTTTTTTTTTTTCTTTTTTTTTTTTCCCCCCAGCATTCTCTGCTCTTAGCTCCCAGGTAGAGTGAGCATTTGTATGCATGAGTACTCCGGTACATGGGGGAAGATGGCTTTTTGTTGTATTTAGTCACACATTGCTTTTGCCATTAGGAAGCTTAAGCAACATTTCCCTGCGTTATTCCCTGTGTGTGTCAGAAAGAGGTTTGCTCACACACACGCTGGCGGTGCCGGCCGCAGAGGTTATCAGCCTGTTGCTGCCATCATCGCAGCCAAAGGTTACTTCTGGTGAGGGATGAAACGTTCCTGTGGGTGGTGCAGCCGTAATCAGAGGAGGCATGAAGTTTTCCCCTGGGGATTTCTGCAACAAATTATTTTTGTAAATAGTTCATAGGGAATAGACCTCTGTGATAATCGCTCATTGCAGCAGAGCACTTGACGACGTACTGAATGGCATTGTTTAAGTGAGGGTGTAGGTGCCATTTCATTTTGTATCTGTGTGTTTGCCTTCTGAAAAAGTATGGTCTATGGTCCATTTTTTAACTGGTATTTGTACCTTCTCCACCCCCTCTTCTGAGGTCGTATCAGTGCTTGGCACTTTCAGAAGCTGTCTGATTAAGTGATTACCTTTGTGAAAACTTGTACCTTTCTGGAACGATCCTGTATAGATGCACACAGAATATTTGCTCCAATTTGTCCAGTTTTACAGAGGGGTCTCCGTCACTTTGCCATGGATTCAA
>JAVJGJ010000062.1:44848784-44919592 GCA_035590215.1 Microhierax caerulescens
TGATGACCTTCCTGTAATTGCAGATGTCCTGAAGAGGACTTAGGCCTGAAGTCTGTAGGTAACAGGCAAGTACTAAGCAGAACCTTTGACTCTGTGCCTGCAGAATAAATACATATATATTTAATATGTAACTACTGCTAGCAACAGGATTTCCCGCTCTACAAGCACTAGGAGGGGAACAAAAAAAAGCTGTATGTTTTATTCTTCCTTGCTTTTGCTTTCTTAAATGAAGTAGTGTGTTGTGGAAAAAAATAAACTTGTCAAGGAGACAAGAAATCTTAGATTAAATGATTTAGCTTAGATGTATCTTCTCTATTACCATTTCAAGTAATGATTGCTGTAAACAGAAAGGCAGAAGAAGCTTGGAAGAACCCTTTTCTGTGTGAAAGCGCTTGTAATTTTTTTCCTTCATAACAACACAACAAAGTTGAATTTAAAGCCCTTCTCTAATATACCTTAATAAAAGCGTCTTGGGATGCTTTATTCTGTTGTTTTTCCTGAAGGGGGGATACTTTGAGACTGAATATTGAAGCACACTACGAAGAGCGGTATCAGAACTCATTTTTCAGGGCTTAGCTGGGGAGCATCATCTCCTTTCAAGGCTGAAAGGAGTTTACTTGAGCATTATGCCAGGTTTCATACCGAGTAACACAAATCACTTTTTATGGAGGTGCATGGTTTGAAAAAGTCAAATCTCATAATGCCACTTTATTTTCAAAGGAGATGTGTTGAGTATTTGCTCCCACAAAGTCTGAATTTGGGTGTTCATATTCATACGTCTCTGGCAATCCTATTGAGCCGTAGATGTGAGCTAGTTTGTGAGTTGTAGAGAAATGGGGAATTCAGACTAGACATAACAGGTTCCCAAGTTTTGCTAATTAGTTGTTATTTATAACATTTAATACGGAGAACAGCATATGAGGAGATACTGTGTAACCACACCTTCTTCAATCTGATGCTGGTTTAGTTCTTTGGAGGGTAACAGGAGCCGCTCTTTGAGAAGAGTGTTCCAGCTACTCTGTTCTGTTTCTTGTTGCAAGTTTGGTCCTTGTTGATATGCTAGGGCTGTAGAAATTGGAATGATTTTCAGAGAAGTTGGCTTTACAAGATTAAACTGTACATGGGCAAGTTAAGTTTAGATAAGGTGGATAGTATGGGGAGAGGGAAAAAAAAAAAAAGCCTTTGGACTTTGGTATGTTACTTCTCTGCTTGGAATCACAAAACATGGCGTTGGGTTTGGGGTTGGGTTTTTTTTGTTGTTGTTGTTGTTTCCTTGAGCTGTAAATAGCATAACCCCTTGGTGTGATCATGGTCATGTTTGTGTTAGGGCGCTTTCTTCCCTGTGTGCCTAATTTTCCTGCTGTGCAGAAGTAAACTATAACTATGTTAAATCCCTTTGTCCTTGTTTAAAATAAAAATCTCTGCGGAAGAGGAAAGCCATGTGGCTTTAACTGTACCTTTATCATTGAAGCAGATCACTTACATTTAGACTGTGTTTAGGGATGGGTGTAGGTACATGTGTGTTCTTGATGACTTGTCCTAAAAAACCAGTTTGAACCATCGGGCTTGTTTGTTATTAGCAAAGCTTGGATTGCTAGAAAAAAGCTCAGGTTAGGCAGGTGATGGACGCGCTCATCACCCATGCTTCTGCAGAGGAAATTCCCTATTGCAAGCTACAGTGAGTTAATGAAAGGGCTGGATGTGTTAAGAGGCTAGTCTTGAAGAATTAGTGCTTGGTTTTCTTGTTACCTGGTAGATCTCTAGTCTCTTGAATGTCAGTGTCTGCAGGCTTAAATACCTGTAGTTACTTTTTCCTTTTTTTTCTTTTTTTCTTTTTTTTTTTTTATGGCATGGCATCTTTACAAATGTAATTAGGTAGTTACTTTGATTTAATTCCAAAATTTCAATTAACTTTTAAATATAGCATTTAGTTGTAGAGTTAATAATGCTGTTTTATAAATTTTATTTTGCTGTTCATATTACCTGACTGCCCGATTATTCGATGAAATAATGTGCTACAAAGTTCTGTGTATGTCTGTGCAAACTCAATGAAGTTCAAATTTCTTGTCACCGTTGCAAATTTAGTAAGGCAACTGTTGCTGATTGAGAATGCATTTGTGGGGATGTAGTATTTTCCATCTTCATCGTGCAACAGTTCCTTCCTTTTGACTGCATAGCGTGTGGGTATTTCCTTTCACTTAAATCTTCTAGGGTGGGTTGCAAATGGCAGACAGCATCATCCTCCAGAAATCTCAGTCAGATTACTTGCAAAGCTTCTGGAATATAGCTTGATGTAAAGAATTACCTCCAGATATGGAAATAATTTTGCAGAGTGAGCTTTCCCTGAAAGGAATGCTGCATAACAAAATGGACAACCAACAAGTCTTTCTTCAAACTTTTAAGAACTGGTTAGTGTGCTAGGAAAAACAGGTGTGGATATATTGTTATCAGGGGTTAAAAGGAGCTAGCAAGGAGGTTTGAAGGCATTCAGGGATACTATTTCTGTCAAAGTTTAATGAAAGGGAAGGATAGTGTGCAGTGTCTGTTGCCAGCCCAAATTGTGAACATGTGACACAGTTCATAATCTATCCCTTTTTCCTCCAGAGTAAGAATGGATGCATAAGATTTCCTTATTCTTAAGAGTTGTGACTCAACTCTCAACTTGGTGATATTGGTAATAAGTTTTGTACCCCAGCATTACATGGGGTTGGGGTGGACTTTTCTGGATAACTTTTTGTATTTCCCAATTCACCTGTTTTTTTCTGCAGTTGTAGTGAGCAATGGCACCCTTCAGCCATGGCCTAGGAGGAGTCCAGATTGTATCTCAGCTTCATTGGTATCTGGAGCTGCCCAGCTGGCTGTTCACATACCATGCGATTAGAGCCTGAAGAGCTCTAGCAGTCAGTGTCAGGTTCAGCAGGTCTGGAGCGTGAGTTCTGTGGATAGGGACCATTTGTAGCAGAGCAATATGCTGGGACACTTCCTCCACTTTGGACAATTCCTTTACTACTTAGTTGCCAAGGTGCCATAACTCTTATCTGCTGTATGTATACTTGTCAATGAAACTCTAAAAATGGACCAGGACGACTGAGTAGTGGCTTTGAACATGACATTTTCTAAATGTCTGACAGATGAAAGCCGATCATTATCTAGATACAGGGCAGATGAGAAAGTTTTTTACAAATAGGGAGCTCTGAGTTACCACAACCTATGCTGACAGTGTTGAGGTATAGGCAGCTGGGACCAAACGGGACCGGGCTGGGTGTAAGAGTGGGCAGAACTGGGATGTGCTTACAGCAAAGGGGAGTTTGCAAATGCTCCGTGGGTGAGGTAGATGGGTGCTACGCCAACACCCTCTCACTGCTGTGTGCCTGCAGGAAGAGGAATCTGTAGCTACTCCCGTTTGGAGATGGCATCGATGACTGTAGGGGTGATGAACGCTGTGCTTAAGATTGTGTGGGTCCCTGCTGCTTCCTGGAGACTGCTGTCACTGCAGTGCTCAGCTGAAGAAGCCTTGGGTCCTTCAGCAGTCCCTGGAATATCCAGTGAATGATCAAGATGCCATTTTGCCCAACACTGTGCAGATGGAGTAAGTGAAGGAGCACATACTCGCCAGGTGGGTTGAGGCCCTAGGTTATCCAATTTCCTTTCCCATAGGGAAAGGATTTGATCAACGTTCTCTACTGCGTTCTAGTTATCTGGGAGGTTTAATGAAAATTTGCATCTCTTTAATAAACAAAATTAATTATATTCTCTTCCGTATAATTTAGTGAGTAATCTAAATTAAGAAGGTGACTTTAAGAGAAACAGACTTTGAGACTGCAGGAAGCTTGTGAAGTAAAATGCTGTTATGTTTTCTTCCCCCACCCCTCTTGGCTTATTATACATAACCCAGCAAAAAGAAAATAAAAAAATGTTATGCATGGCTAGAAGTGAGAAAAAAATAATGGATACACTGGGCTTTTTACCAGTGGAATAGTGGTGGATTTTCCTGGAATAGGTTAACTGGCATTGTTAAAGCAGCTATACTAAAAATTATTCATAAAACCGATTTTGGTATGGATTTTTGATAAGGTAGTCAGCTGTTAAAATACAACATCACTTTCGTCAAACAGAAGACGGCACTGCTGCTTTGGTAATAACGGAAGGGCCACCTGTATAATCCACTTGAGCTGAAATAGGTGACAATTCGTTTCACCTACCTGCATTGCAGTTTTACTGACTTGGCTTTAAATGCAGTTTTTTTCTATCACTACTAAATGCTGAGGTTAAAGAATCTGGAGCCAGTTACTCTTTTCTTGGTCTTTTGAATGTCAGCCTAAAAAAATATGCATTTCTTTTGTAAGAAAGTTAGCAGTGAAGGCAGTGCGTGCAGCTCTACAAACTGTAAGGTTTTTTTGCCGGAATCTGAGTAATGTAGGTTTGCATGCCGGTATTTTCGCAGTAGCTAGCTGTGTTGCTGTTAGCCTTAAAATAGCTGTTGAAAAATCATAACCCATCTCCCTGCACTACCTAATGGAAATTCAGGGCTGTAAGAGGAGGGCATGGCCATTTGCTGTTGCAGTTCCCCTCAGCTGAAATGGAGTGTTGGAGACAAATGACTTGTCAAGACAAAATGCACTCACTAACGTAGTTAAAAGCTGTCCCAGTCAAAAAGCAAGAAGACAAAGGTTAAAGCAGTTGTTTCTGGTTCTGAACCTGAATTGCTGCAGGACTTTTTGAATAAACGATAGCAGCAGCAATTATGATTGCATCTTTGGTCCAACTGCTCCAGCAGATATAATTTATCACTTCTGATGTGGTTTCATAGAGTGCAAGAGATTATATTAGTCATTTTATAAATTGCAAAGAAAGAAATGGAAGATTGGAAGGTTGCGAGGGACGTGATTTCTAGCTGACCTGATATACTTAGGTGTGGTTTTGTTTGTTTTTTAAGGAGTCAGAAGCTTTTGTAGCTATTGCCTTCCATTTACCAGCTGGTAATAGCTTCTGTCCTGCTAATAAAACTTCATGGTAGTTTGGCTCCTCTGTCCCACCTCTTTAAGGCTTTATTAGGCAAAATGGCTTGAATGCTGTCAGCTGAAGCACTGTCATCATATGTGTTGCGTGAATCAAGCTGTGCAAATTCAGGTTTGTAAAGACTTGTAATCTTTTCTGTGCTTCTTTATGTCAAAAGAGGATGATTTGACCCACTGCTCAGAATGCAGCAAATGAGGACAAGTGAAGCTAATGAAGTATGTGGACAGCAGTGAATGTATCCTAATGGTAAAGTAATGTAGTGGTAATGGACCACCTCGTTGTCTTGCCTCTCACCCTTTCCTCTTACTTCCTCACTGCCACTCTTCTGCTTTTCTTTTATGGAAGGCACCAACATCTGCTTCCTTTAATAATTCACACTGCACTGAGATTTCTGAAAACTTAAAGATAGGGTGGAAGTTCTTTTCAGCATAGCTCACTGTATTGCTTCCTGGCTAAAGAAAAAAATACCTCTAAGAGAGGGTGCACTTAGGAATGCATGTTTAGAAATGTCAGTCTGTGGGCTTATGCTACTATGAAGTGTTTTGAACAGATGTTGCTAAGAAAACAGGAATTTTATAGATATTTATGTGTAGCGTTGTTTTTAACAGCTGAAGGTCAAATGCTGTACTTGACAGTGACTGACAGCTAGGAAGTTAAGCATCTGAACTCAGGGCTTCTTTGCTGATGTCTCTGGCCTCCAGCAGGTTACTTAAGTTTTCTGAATCTAAACCTACACAGAAATTGTCATGTTAAATCAGAATCAGCCTGACTTGTTATTCTGTCACCAGTGCTGGTTTTCACTGTGTTTAAGAGGAAGGTGCCAAAGTCCTTGTTTATGTGTGAAGTTTCTGTCCTTAACAAGAGTTTATCACAAGTTTAATCACTTGGAATTGAAAGATGGCTTAAACACTAAAATGTCTATCTTTTCTAAACCCACACCTTTAATATTAATATCTTGATATTTCTTAAACAGGTTGTTGTACAATGTTTTCTCCATTTTAAAAGGAAAATAAACTCTTTGACCCTCACTGTCTTTGTGAAGGTGTTCCACACTGAGGCATCTGGGAAGTAAAACCTGTGAAATTTTAGCTGCTTGATTATTTAAAAATATGTTTAATGTTCATTTAGTTTTCATGGTGTTCTAAAATTAAGAGGATTTTATGTCGGAGGGCACAGCTTGGAAGACCTGTAGGTGTGCAGAATAAGTAACGGAGCCATGTTTGAAAGCAGGTGGGGGAAGAGGCAGCAAACTTCAGCCGATGTGACCTCTACCACCATTTTACTTTTACTGCCAAGTTTGTACCTTTGTTCTTGGAGATACTCCTATCCTTAAAGGTAAATGGCTGTGGAACATCTGAAATAAATATGACATGGGTGGAAGAAAATACCCAATTGAAGGGTTCGCGTGAGGTCAGAATTTAGTATCTGAATGTCACACAACTTGCAAGAAATGACTGTGTCTTGCTGTTTGTGACAAACCTGGCTGCACAGGCTGCCAAGAGGAGGATAGCCTCAGAGACAGAGCATGGCACATCATGGGATCTTAAGTTCCTTGGGCAGTTTTGTTCGTTGTGAAGGCAATGGGAACGTTGTCATCTGGGTCACTTCCAGTTCTAATCAAACTTTTTCACTCCCCCACAGCAAGTAGGAGTCCTGCCAAAGTCATTTGGGTTTGCTGCATGGAGATGTGGATAAACAAATGTTTGTCACACTGCGCTCTCATCTGGTGCGCTGGACCTCCATCAAAAAAATCATTTGCTGACAAGGAGTTGAATCAGGTGGCCGTCACTGTGCTGGGAAGGGAAGTGGGAGGAAGAGCAGATTTTAATTAACAATGGAAATTTGCAGCAGGGGAGCATGGATAGGTGTTTAATGTCATCCTTAAAAGCAGAGGTGTAGCAAAGAAATTTGTGCAGGCAAAGCACTCCTCCTAGGCTCAACGTTTGTGAGTTAAGTGTTCCTAGTTAAGACAACATGCTTGATTTAGGCGTCAGTCGTACTGCAGATCTGAACGTGATCCTTCAAGATGGGTGACGTGCCCAGAGCTGGGTAGCTAAGACCAGAACACTCCCCATCTTGGGGTGAAACACCTAATGCTCCTTGAATTCAACCCTGGTTCTTCACCCACTCAAACAGATTCAGTATACCTGCCTTTCCAGCCCTGTGCTGGAGGTGTGTATCTGAGGGAGTAATTAGTCTTATTCCTATGCAGTCATTTAGTTAATATAGCAAATTTTGGAAGATGAAATAGCCTTCTTTCAGTTGAATTATAGATACAGTTCTGTAAATATTTGAAAGCAAACTATAGGTTTTGTAGAAAAGAATTAATGGATTGAAAGCATCTGTGCAATGAATTCTGGAAAGCTGAGTCCCTGTATCTTCTTTTGCCACTGCAGTCCCCTGGAATGCGCTGTGCTGTAGAGCCACCAGCAGAGCCTGCGTGTGTGCACTTATTTGTACGGAGGAGGAGAAGGTGCTACACAGCCATGGTAATCCTGACATTCAGCCTAGAATGAAATTTGAACACAGTGTGTTTTTGGCTCAGAAAAGAACTAGCATTTAGTCCTAGAAGATAATGTACTTGATCCTTTGTGCAGCTTTCTGGCAGAAGGTACGAAGTGCAAGCTTCTTTTGGAGGCTTTACTTTGCCATTAGCTGGCTTGGTTTTTTTGTCTCTCCTTGAAGTACAGGAGATGCCCGATATTACGTGGTGCTTCACAATTCAAAGGTTAGAAAGATAAACATGAGAAATGTTCTAATTTTGTGCTAACAATTTGATTCCAGCAGTTGAGATTTGGCATTGCTCATGAGGAACTTGCTTGGTTAGACAGTTGGTGTCTTGTTAGGATGTGTAGCTCTTCCCCTGTCACTGTCTTTCTTAACAAGGAAAATATACATCAACCTTGCCGTGTGGACATTGTGTGAAAGATGGTGGCCAAGTGGAATCCAGTTTTTCTGCTCTCCCTGGAGATGGCTTTCCACCGTTAAACAACTAGTTCCTTTCCTGAACTTGCAAGTTTTTAAGTGGCCTTTCTGTCATCTGACTATAATGAAGACAGTAATAAATTAAGGAAATTTGACTTGCCGTAGTTATTGAAAATAGAAGGAAATGGAAGATTTAATTAATAACGGAAGATTAAGAAGCAAATTCTTAAGATTCCCAGGTATATACTGTAGCAGTTTCTAAGTCCCTCTGCTCTGCCAAAGCTGTTTAATACAGCCAGGAACTGATCCAAAGCTTAAATCTGGATGACTAAAAACTAAATGCCCCAAAAGCAAGTCTTCCATGCAAAGACAGGATGCTTGCGCTCTTCTTCCTCTCTGTAAGAATATGTATCTGTAAAAGACAGGTCACTTTTTATTATTATTATTACTATTATTATTATTATTATTAAGAATAAAAATAAAATAAGTTTTAGTAGTATCTACTGTGTCAAAATTCTGCCATTTCAAGTTGTAATTTTGATCTTAAAGCATACGTCAGCGATCGTTAGGAGTCAGTGAATTGAAATAAACATAGCAGGGTTTTGTACTGAGGGACTTTGGCATGTGAGGTGAATACTAGTGGAAAAATATGAAAGACCAGTACTTGGGAAAGTGTGGTGAAAGGCATGTGAACCCCTGGGTGTGAAGCACTTTGAACCTGAAAAAGGAGTCATGGCTTCTTGTTGGGTTCTGTGCTCTGATCTTATTTTTTGTGCAGTTTGACAGGATAGACAGTAAGTTTTAAGTATTTAAAATGAAGTTGAAAATTGCTTGGCAAGGGTGGGGGGAAAGGTTTTGCAACAAATTTCTTAAAATACTGTGGTTGTATAGCTCATGAATAAACAGGGTTTTCTAGTGCCTCTGGTTATAAGAAGTAGCTGGGGCTTTTTCCTTGCCTTTTTGCCTGTACCTGAGTTCTTGTTGGGGTGATTTTGAGCATTTTCATTTGTGAGGAGGAATCTCGGAGCATTTTCAGGTACTACTGAGGCATTTCTGATTTGGTCAAGCAGACTACGTTAAGTACAGTGCTACTTTAGCCTGAATTGAATATGTGGTTGTCTGTCAGTTTGGTACCTGAAGATGAATTGTAATACTGGGAAAGCTATGTCGAATCCTCTGGGTATTGTTTCTGATGCTTACTAATACTGCCTCTGATGACAGAGGTGGCACGTGTTGTGGATAATGGACTCATATCCTGCGTGTTTTAAAAGCAAACTGAAAGTAAACATACCCACAAACAGCCTTGGGAGCCAGACAAATGCTAGTAGATTTTTTTTATTTTTATTATTATTATTATTATTTCATTTTGTTGTTGTTGTGGTTGTTAGCAGGGAGGAATTATGAATGGGTCAGATGATTCCTCCCCTCTTCACAATTGTACATTTCCTTGTGATAACATGCCATGCATACCGGATCTTGCATTGACAAATCTGAGCTGATGTTTTAAGAACATCGCTAGGGAGAGTCATATGTCTCCATTGATGAAGTCAGCTTCACAAAACCTTTCAATCTATTCCAGAGAGCAGGATTTAACTTGTTTTAAGTCCTGGCTCTGGCTTTTAACACAGGAAAAGAAGGTGGAGAGAATCAGTGCTTCTTGAAGACAAATAAAAGCAGATCAGCTAAGATGATGAAGTTTTGAGTCTTTTTCTTTCTCCACTCTTCAAAAAGAAGCAAAAGCAGCTAACGATCAGTAAAACTTTGTTTAGGTATGTGACTCCTGTGTAATCTCTTAGAGCATCTGGGTGATTTTGCTTTAAGTTGCCGAGTATAATGAAGTGTCACTTCTTGGCACAAGATTTTATTGTGCTTGAGTCCCACGCATTTTTGATACAATCTTGGTATGTGTTGTCTGTCATCAAAGATGTCCTACTTTGTTTAATATACTGCTTCTTTCAGCTTCCCTTATGATTCTAATCCTTTTAGTCCAGACTGCAAGAAATACTGCAAGTCATACAAGTTTAGAATATGCAAAGAGGTTGATTTTAATTAACGCAGAAATGATTTTGCTTTTAATAAGCTTAAAATGAAATTGGGCCACAGCTTAAATTATTATGTGAAAATGCTTGAAATGGAAGCAAAAATTCACAGCAGATTATTTTTTTTATGAAGCCAGTGTATCAGTGACATGCTTGTCATATATTTCATTTCAAAATCAGCACGTAACAAAAAACTTGCATCCCATGCAATCGCTAGAAGGTTTTTTTTAACCAGTGTATTTTGAATCATTTCTCACAGAGATTTGTCAGGTTAAACAGTCTACTTCAAGGCTCTGTTCCTTTTCTGGTACTTATTTTCTGCCATGTCTGCTAATAAATCCAGACGATTTGTTTGGAAGGACTTTTCCTTACATTCATATACTTGTTTAAGTTTGCTTTAGCCTAGATATCACTCCTTTTAGCCAGCGTAGGAGCCTTGCTCTTAGTCAAGATAAACAAACATACCCCTATAAAGTTGGGGTCTGTGCCACTTTTACTAGCTGGAGGTTGGACCCTGAGCGTGTTTGCTTTTTTTAATTCACTTCGTTGTTATTGTTCATGTTGTCAGTAAATTTATTTTATCACATCTTGGTTTTCCTTCACCTAACACCATGGTAGTTATAGATGTCACGTATGTAGACAAGAAGCAGAGGAGATGAGCAAAAACTAGGATTTCTTTCTTACTTTTCAGCCTGTCCTTTCTTTAATGTATTTGAAAGGTAGATCCATGTGTTTAATCTTATTCTGCTTCTCAGCTTTTATTTCTTAATTTCAAAAAGGCTGGGAGAAAGTAATATTGAAAGTTAAGAAGGAAGACTGTAGGAAAGGCAGCTCTTGGAAGTGTTGAAACTGTCTTTGAGCTTGGTGCTTGTGAAGACAGGTCTCGCATCCTGGCTAGCGCTGGAAATGGAGCAGATTTCAGATCACTTGTGCACGTAATCACTCCCTGCCTTTAGTGCAGGGCGTTAATCCTGTTCATGAGGGGTGGCGGAGCTGTTTAGTCTGTAAGGTTTTGAAGTAGGACCTGTTTTTCTAGTTCTTCTGGTAAGTAACATCTAGCATACTTCTAAAATAGCTAAAATAAAGACGTCTCTGTCTAGTGGTCTATTAATATGTGAAAAAACTTGTCGATTGTCGGTAACAGCAGATAGCTCTGTAGGTCCTTGCTTTTAAGGTCAGGTACTGAAAGTTGCAGATGGATGCAAGCATCCAAGTTTGTTTACCAGTGAAATGAAATTTCTAAGTCTGAAGGAAGTTTGATGATAAGAATAGAAATCAGTTACACAGCAAAATAGGAGCTAGTACATGTAAAAAGATAAGAAACTGAAATAACTCTATTGTCACAAGTATCACTCATAATCTTTGTAATGTAGTAGAGGCAAAACTCTATTTTCAGTCTATCTGAAATAACCATTGTATTAGTTCAGCGTTTTGCTGAACTCATTTTTACCATTTTATCCAAAATGATTTCCTACGCAGCATGCAGTGCAATGTTAATGTACAAATTATACTTTTCCTTTTAAAATTTTATGTGTTAGTGATGCGTGTTCTCTCTAATTTAGTGTTTGGCATCTTATGGTATCAAGAAAATGTATGTTTATCTTAGTTTGGGGAAAGGAAAAGAAGAAAGGGGAAAAATAGTAATACTGGTTTTATTTTTCTAATTTTAGGATCTACTTACAGTGTGCTGTCCATCATGCCTTCTGATTCTGAAAGCAGCAGTTCTCTGAGTAGCATTGGTGAGTAAAGTATTAATCGAACGGCTTGATGAGCGTGTCTTTTGGGAGCTGGGAGAACGTTTCTAAGGTTGCCTTTGGGAAGGGCAGAGAGATTCCAGTCCTAAAATAAAAGAATTTGAACTATAAGATGTAGCCATGCATCTTCACTGGGGAGAATTACACAGGTTTTGTGTAGCGCGTGATAAGCCATTTCATGGCTGTATGCAGTAAAACTGTTACTTTTGGGTACATTAGATGATTATAACTATGCTTTGAGTTGTTTAGTGAAGTGGTGCAAAAATGGCAACGTTATACAAGTCTATGCATAGAAAATATGTATAGTCACACATATATGTGTATACATATTTATGCAGATGTGAAAATGGAAATCAGGGTAAAAAACATTGTAGAAACTAAAAATATTATTACCCAAGGTTGTTAGCCTTTTATGCTTTTGGAAGTGGCTGGAAGCTTTAACACACCCCCTTTTTTTTTTTTTTTTTTTTTCTGCATGCAATGAATTGCTTCGTTTTCTGTTTATAAAGTAATTGGGAAAGACAAAATAATTAAAAAAAAAATAGAGGAAGAAGAAATGTGGACAAAACTCCTCTAACAACAAGATGATCTTGGAATAGCTGTATGAGTTGTCAGTTTTCCTGTTCACTTCTATTGTGAAACCCATGTCAAAGTCATTTGCCTTGGACAGGGAATGTAGCCTCTTGCATATTTAAAGTTCCAGTGTTGTGTCAGGCATCTGCAGACTTCCCTGACGGCACCAGGCAAGTCAGTTGGCTGTTTAAGGCTGTGGGCAGGCATCTGTTGTAGTCAGGGCTGAACTTTTAACTCCAGCATGTAGGAACAAGATTTTAGGGTTGACTGAACTATTTGCTGCACATACGGGAAGCTGGGACATGTTAGTTTGATTTTTATCAAGATCATACTTGTGTGCTATTACCTGAAGGAAGGATGTGATTTAATTTGTTATGAATAAGTTGGGGCTGGAAATAGGAAGAAAAAAGTTCCTAACATTTTAGGACAACCAGACTCAAAGGAGCCTTCCAAAGAAGGAAGTTCTTCTAAGGTGAAATGCTGTAGGTTTGTGGAATAATTGGATGAAGTGATGTCTAAGATAGGAGAAGATGCAGGTGGTTCTTTCTAGTTCTATGTTCCTGATTTTAAAAAGGAAAGGTACACTTAAAACTCTTTTTTCTTTTTTCTTTTTTTTTTTTTCTTTTGGTGTGTGCAATTTTTGTACCTGTGAATGCACTGTGTCTGACCTTTTATAATTTTGGAAGTAAAGGTAGGTGGATGAACAGCTGGTGTTTGCCATCATGAAGAAGATTTTTTACTTTAACAGTGACCACTTGCAAGCTACAGAGGCACAGCCTCTATTTTGTTTTATTAATTTTCTGTGGCACAGTACCTTACACAAGTGTGGGATTCCTGTTTCTGAATGCTTATTTAGAATTTGGTGTTTTACTTCTGGGACATGTATTGTTCCCATATATGAGTTGGAACTGAATTCTTCCCAAAGTATGTTTTGTTCATGTTTTAAAATATTGAAGTTTATACTGAATCTTGATCTGTGCGTTTTACTTAAGGGGGCTGTCCTTGGAAGTGTTTTTCTGTCTTTGGTGTGTGGTGGTGATCAAAGTTATTTATAACCCAAAAATTAAGTGACCTGCTATTAAACAAAACTTGTGATCTAGTTTTCTCCACAGCTTTGTTTTTCAAATGGTTAAAGTGAGTTAGATATTTAATATTTAATACATTAACAGCCAGGGGAATTCTTTGTTTGTGGCTGACATGTTTATTTTCTAGTCTTGTTATTAATGAGTATAATTTTTCCCCCAACCTTTTTGTCTCCCTCACATCTCGTTCTGCAAGAGATAATATTTTTCATGTGGTCTAATATCAATAGCAAAATTTATTTGCTTAATAACAAATATATCCTAATAGATGTGTTTGCAAGTCATTTGAAAGCCGCAGTCAGATTATTTTAATACTGACCAATTTGTTGAATGACAAACCATCATAACTGAAACTGTTGGCATGCCAGTTCCCTGAAGGCTTTGTGTGACTTCTTTGAATGGAATCCCAGCAAATACTGAGTTGCTATAGCGTTTTGGGAATTTCACATACATCTTCCCCCATCTCTGTACCCCTCTCATTGCAATATGTTTTCACAAGGGCAATCCTGTGCAGTGCAAATGCTGAGTTTAGCCTGTGAAATGAATGCATCAGTGAAAAAAGGTAAATAGCTCATGGTTGGGAGACTGTAAGCTTTGGCATACATTCAGTTTGACATTGGTAATTATACGTATACACGTGTATATAAAGGGGTATTTTCATTTCCCACATATGCTAACCTTGCTCATGGGGCAGATAAGGGATCTATTTTATTATTTCTGAGTTCAAAACACTGGGTTTCATTAATATTTAACAAATTATTATTTCTGCTCTACCTTGCTTCTGTTTGCCAAGCAGCTTGGAGACGTGTTTACATGTTTGACCTTTCAGAAGCCAAGAGGAAGGTATTGGGGCCACTAATTAAGCCCAGGTAAAGAAGTGGAGAGTGAATCTTAGCATCTTCTAATTAAGAGAGATAATACAATCTTTCATTTGTATACTTTGGACTCTGTAGTTTATAAAAGTAACTAGAGAAGGGTATGTCCGTGTGCCTCATCTTTTCTTTCCAACTTTAATCACCCTAGCTATTGTTGGAGGTGGTTTCTGCTGCCAGCATTCTTAATTAAGCGATCTTTTTCTGAAATACTTCCAAGTAAGCCAGGATGCTGTGGAGATGACTCTATATGTTACAGCTATCCTGGGTTTCTGAGTTAATTTATGAAGGTGGTGTAGATAACAATTGGTTTATTTTCCAGAAAAAGACCCTGATCTAAGAACTAAGCTTAAATAGTACGAAGATGACTGTTCTTGAAAGGTTGTTCTAAGAAAACACAGGCTCAGTCAAATAAATAAAGCATAGTGTTAGGATTTGGAAAGGGAGAGGGAAAGATGAGAGAACAAAATTTAATCACTGTATAAACTCATGGTGTGCCCCAGTCTTGGCTGTTTCTGTGGTTCGATCCTCCCGTTGAAAGAGGAGATGGCAGCGGCATGGATGGACAGCTATGAAGCAGCTTCTGTTCGGGGACCAGCTGGATACGCAGGGTTCTCTGAGTCTTCAGTAATGTCATAGTCCTAATACAAGAGGAGAGAGCAAGGATGATGTAACTTGCATAATGTGCCTCAAGAAGAGTTTAGGGCTAGTCTATCCCAAGTACTGTGTTGTCACCCAAGCTTTTTTTTTTTTCTTTCCCTGCCTAGATGGGCTTGCAAGGGCATGAGGGATGCAACAAGAATGAACTTCCAGCTTCACATGCATGTGGTAGAATAAGCAGTTGAGTGGAAACAGCTTTTCCCACCTGGGTAGCAGCAGGGTAGCAGCCTTAGAGAAGAAACTCCTCTTTGTAGGTTCATCTGCCTTGACTGTAGATGTATCTGCCCTTTTTCTTTTGTATCTGTATGTAAATAAAACTACTGAGTGACATGTCATTGCTTTTTACAAGCTTTTCTTGTGTGTTTTCCTCAGGGTTCAGAATTGGTTTACTTGACAATATTTTCTTTTTTCGCTTATGCTTCCTTCCTTTTCTTTCCCATGTATTAATAAAGTTCATGCTGTGCATGTAAAATGGGTAGTTTTGATGGTACTGAGGGCAAATAATCCCTGTTAATTTCCAAAAAGAGGAAAGATACAAACTACTGTCGTCTCTGCACCCCACTGTTGTGCTTCTTCCCCCCACAGAGGAACAAATCCTCATTAGATTGTCATGCTCTTTCTGTATTTCCTTTCTCTTTGCTCTTGGCTAATGACAAAGATTTCTGTGTGTAAATAGAAGCATCCTTCATGTGCCCACTCTCAGTGCCCAGCAGACTCTCTGAATGGAGCTGCAATCCTGCATCTCTGACATCAGAATAATTATTTATGGAGATCCAGTGCCTGGCGTGCCAAGCACGGAACAACAGTGTCACTTAGGAACTGGATAGAAACCAGTAACGCAGCTATACGTGACAGTCACTGGCTAGTCTCCCACTTGACCGGTCATGATAACAGAGAGGAAAAGAACATGGAATAAAGAGCCCATTTCAAAAAAAAAAAAAAAAAAAAAAAAAAAGAGAGAGAGATAAAGGGAAAACAAGTGCCAGTTTGTGTAGTGCACTCAGTCATTTGACATTTATGATCTTGAAGATAAATACTCACCAAGCACTGAATCAAACTTAAATGACACAGTCCTGGACATCTGGCTTTAGGTGGTCCTGATTGAACGGGAGGGTTGGACCAGATGTTTTTTTGGTATCCCAGCACATAATTTTCTGGACCTGTAAGGAAAGAGGGAAGGCCTGTGTTCTGAAAGATCATCTCTAGATAATATAATATTAGCCATGTATCACCCTACTTTCATTGTTCTTTTTTTTCCAAAATCAGGCTCCTTTGTACAATAGCCAGGTAAGTTTATTGTTCTGGCCCATGTCACCTAAAAAAGCCTCTGTGAATTGACTTAAAAGAGTATGTTTCAAGACTTCTGATACCCAATACTCCTTTTGCAGCTCCTGGTGACACAGTATTGACCTAAGTAATATGATGCCATGACAGGATTATAGTTTCCAGAATAGAGCCATTTTTTATCTCCCCTAGTAACGTAATGAAACATCAGATTTTTCCTTTAGTGCTTTAAAAATGTGATTTTTTTTTCTCCCCTCCTCAGTGCGTAGAAGGGGAGATTGTGTGTGTGTGTGTATATATATACATATATATTTTTTTTTTAAAAAAAAAAGAAATATTGTTTACTAGAAAGCAGCAGCTTGCATGCAGGAGTCAGGCTGTGGCTCTGAGGATACTCTCAGTTGTGTTTTTTCATGATGAGATTTTAACAGAAAGGCATTGCATACTCTTTCATTCTTTAAAACTATACTGAGACCCTAATGAGAGGATTTTTGGAATGCAAAAAGCCTTCCATCTTTTTGCGTATGTAATTTCCTTCTTTCCACAGCCAGATCTTTGCATTGTTTTGATTACAGCTGTCAGTCTTGTATCTTCTTCATTCCACATGGCATATTATCGTCTTTATCTTTTAACTTTTAACAGACTATATTACTGTTCCAGCTGTTCAGTTCTTTGCAAATGGTATTGCTTTTTTAGTCATAAGTGTTTTTTTTTTTTCTTGCTTCTCACTCTTCACTGCCTTTTGTACTGCCTTTTCCTATGGGATTTTATATACCAGTCTGTCACAACCCCCACCATTGCCACTACAACTTGATGACTTTATCTTGCAGCCATGACTGGTCATGTATCTGTCCCCATCCGACTTGGCCAACTTTAACTTCAACTGACACTATTACCTTGCTTAACCCTTTGTTAGTAGACAGGTTATTTACACATAGCTTTCCACTAATTGCATTTCAAGTTACTTAATCTGAGACCCTTAATTCTCACTCCACAGCAAACATTGCCCACCTCCACCAGATGACAATCCCTTCCCCACGTTGTGTAGTTCTTACATTCCCCATTCACGTTGGCCATTTTGGCTTTTTATGTTGTTGTGATTTCAGTTTATTGCTTCGGATGTTCTACAACTGCATGCAACGAAGCAATTGTTTTCCCTCTTCGTGGGAAGTGTTCAGTTGTAGGTGTGGTTTATGACAGTCTTTCAAAGATAAACACCCCTTCCTTGTCTGAAAGAGTGATTTATTTATTTCCTCTGACAGCCTATAGGAATCTCTCATTGTATTTCTTGCTCTTTTGACTAACACGAACGGGAAACGTGTGTTTGGGAAAGAAACCTCATCGGTTAACATGTACTGACAAAGGAATAAGTGACAATATTACACCTGCTGAAAGGCCACAAATGAATGACTTTATGTCCTGCAGTGACTGCTTTCAGCGGTCCACCTCCTCGCTAATCAGCCTCTCTATTCAGAAGTAATTTTCCTCTAAGGTTTGGCCTCAATTATTGAATTAAACCTCTTTTTATAGATTTATTTTCTATGTAATTTTCTCATCCTTTGATCTGAATAAGTACCTGTTTACTTTACTCAAAACAAGATTTTTAACTTAGGAAATGAACACCCTCTTGCACAAACTTAATGTAACTTCACTCATTATGTAGGTGTCTCTAGGCTTGATCCTTAATGCCTTTACCTAACTTTTGGTATGTTTGTTAGTAACTGTTTTCTCTTACATAAACAGTGTCTGAATAGCTTAAATGTGTTATCACTGACCTCTATGGTGACCGTTTCCAGGCAGCTGTGGGTTGACATGTAACCATGAACAGTTTTCTCTCAGCTCCTGACACATCAGGGTTACCAAAGGATTACCTGGTGGATGTGATGCCCTGTTTAAAAAACCCAAACCCACACAAAGCCTAACCAACAAACAAACCCACCCCAAAACCAAGCAAAAAAACAGTAACCACAAAAAAATTAACTTTGCTGATCAATACTGATGCAGTCTTAGAGGAGGGATGTTGGGATTTGTTTGGGGTTCTTTTTTCTCTCTCTTTTTTTTTTTTTTTTTTTTTTGTCTGGGTTGGGTTTGGGGGTTCTTGATTGTTTGGTTTTGCCATTTTTGGTAATGAATGAATTTGATTTAATTTTTTGGTCTCTGGAAGGTTATGTATAGATAGGGCTTGAGAACCACTAAGGAATAGCTGACAACTCCATGCTGTTTTGTTTGCTATATCTTTTTAACATTTGGCAGCACCCAGGAGGAGTATCTGAAGATCTGGATGGTCTGTAATGTTTTGAATGGATACAAAGAGTGTGTGAATACCCTTCTGCTGCGCTCCGGACAGTGGGCCTGTAGCACAGCGTCTCTCACTACGCCCTGAGGCCCTGTATCAGTCTGTGCGTTCAGGAAATCCTTTTGGTGTCAGTTTGCTTTTGGGGGCTAGAAAACAGTACGGTGAGACGATGCTCACAGCTCCTTTGCAGGAGATATGAAGGGATGAGCGCTGGTGGAGCCCTGTCCCCGCGGTGGGTGTGCAGCCGTTGCCTCTAGTTGTCCCCTTGGGTTCGGATGCTTTTGGCTACGTTTTGCTTTCAGTGTCTGGTTGTACACCTGACAGATGTAGGGTTTGGGCTTTCTCCCCAGCAAGCTCTTGAATATCCAAACCCAGAAACTTCAGCCGTATTTTCCTTGGTCATTGTAACAGACTATATGCTTTATTGTGTTTTAGCTCAACAAAGTTCTGCAAGGACTTCTTGAAGTGATGTATCTGGGGTTTTTTTCCACAGCTCCTTGCTATTTTTGAGCATTAGGTTGTACATTTTCTTTTGTGTTGATTTTTCTAGAACCACTGCTCAGTTCCTTTTAGTGAATGTCTTAAACTTAGTGAAGTTGAAAGTTTGTTTTACTTGCTGCTGGGTTGGTTTAGCTGGTTACAGTCTGCATTAAAACAAATCCTGAAGCGCTACTCATTCTTTTGTCCTTGCATGTTACACCATCCTCACTGCTTTCATAACCTAGTAGGTTTTCTGTCTGTCAGATGAAACTGTTTCCGTAGTTCATTGTTTTACCTTTCAGTTTCTTTTCCTCAATGTACTGCTGCTTGGTTTTGCTAATGTTTAATTTCACCTGCAAGCAGTTCTGTTCCAGGCGCTCCACTATTTCAAGACCACTTCAAAAGATATATCTGAAGATATATATCTAAATGATAACTTCTGCTAGGTAATCCTGTTCTAGTCCTCATAAATTATTGAAAGAAAGTAAATATTTTAGCACGCGTTTCCCTACAGCAGGTATAAGTCTTTACTCCCCACGCCTTCCTGAGCCTGGGGAGAAACCCTGTTGATCATGCTTTGCAATAATATATCCTGCAAGTCTCTTTTAACGTTTTCTGTCATGATTGACAAGGCCGTAAAGAAATAATATTCTGAACATCCCTGATGATATTTTTTATAAAAGCAAGCAACGGAAAAGGCTTGGCTGTACAACGAATAGTCTCCTATTTGTTTGCAAGCAAGAATTGGTGCAAATTTCTAAGATGTGCTGAAAAAAATTAGCGTAAAATTCAAGCATTCTGTTAGCTTGTGACAGATTGCTTTTTGAATTAGTTGAACCTGTCATACAAGTGTGTTTCTCAGAGTAATAAGTTTCTTAAAATTCAAAATATGGTAATGGTATGTCTTGAAACTAGCTGTTTATGCATTGGTACCCGTTTTCCCACCTCAGCATTATATTGATTTGGCATTATGGTACAGCTTGGTTAGGTTGACAGTTTTCCCATCCGTGTTTCTCTGAAAATGTTGGTTTGGTGTTTTCACTTCAGAAAGCCTGCTACCCCATCCCCAGATATGAAGCTAGCTGAGCAGTGGTTTCTGCCTGTCTGTATTATCTTTTCAATCATTGATGACTAGAGTAATCATCAAGTATTGTATTTGATATGTGCTACAATAATGGAGCATTGTGGTTTCTGCAAAGTCTGGCACTTGGACTATAATTATGGAAGATGTGATTGCTCCCGCATCTGTTTAAGGCTTTGCTTTTCTGCAACGTGTGATGGAAATCCTGCAGAACCTTGCACTAGATGAAGTCAATGCATACCCAGGACTTCACGCATGTACCACATTCGGGCCAGATGCGTTCTGCCCACACACCACATCGCTGCTGGCGGCTGCGTGGGTGCCGGTGGAGCACTGCTGGCCTGGAGGCTGGCCATGGAGGTGGCTGCCATGCAGCTGGGCGCTCAGCGCCGGGCGCAGCTTGTGTGAAACATGAGTCATGGGGCTCATGAGGCAGGTGAATGAGTTGCGCTTGGCAGGACGTGCAGTAAATACATTTTCAGAAATCCAGGTTGTCTGAGAAAGCAGGTGAGTTACTGAAAGGTGACACAATTTGGGTAATGGCAATTTAGCCTTTAGGCTTGTGCATTTGAAGACCGGTAGGACTGGTTAAAGCGCAGCAAGGAAGTACTGTTGTGTAAAATGCGCAATCAGGTGGAAAAAGAATACAGAGCTGGAAGCACAAGTCACTTTCCTTCTACTGCGTCAGGATGTCAGATGCACTAAAAGGCTTTTAGCATTCAGCTATACGAGCCTCATTAAAGGAAATGAAGAGTATTAATTTTTTTCTGATAAAAGAGGAGTTTACCAATTTTAATACTTTTTATTCTTGTAACATCCACAAATCTGATTTAACATACGTAAGACCTTTTGTACAACTGGTGAAAATGTAAGGTTATTGGTAAATTCAGCAAAGAAAAATGTTTGGGACTTCTTTGAAGGATAAGCACGGGAATATCTGGATCATGTTGGTCTGGTTTTACAGCACTTAAAAGGCGTACATCTCTTGGCTGGTATTATGTGTTGACAACCGTACCGTTGCATTTGAGATGAAAGTATTTGTTGATGTACTTGTAAAAAGTGACAAGTTAATGAAAAATAACCTTTTCTGGTACAAAGACGAATGGCTTCACATGAGTCAAGAAAGCTGCTTTCCTGAGGCTAATTACCCTGTCTTTATTTAAAGCAGTCTTGTCTTGCTTGGCACAGTTCTGGGGCTGTGGGCACAAATGTTCTCCATGCCTGCAGAAGATTGTCACTGGGACGCTGGCAAAGCTGGTGGGGGACAGGGGTAGAGGAGCAGAGGTCTGCCTCTTGCCTTCTTTTACTATGTTTTAGATTCCCAGAGCAGTTGTTGGATGCTCATGCAGGACATGTGTGGCAGATGTTGTCCTTGGGCCTGCTGCTGGGGTTAACGCTGATACTAGCAAGGGGCTATGGTTGATCCAGTGCCCTTTCCTCCCTGTCAAACACACCGGCCTTCCTGATTCACATCCCCTTTCCTCTTCTGCCCCTTCACATCCCCTTCATCTGTTTAGCCCCAGGATGATAGATAAGCTTTTGAACTTCTTTGTAAGGATGAGAAGGGGAGTTTTTCAGCGCTACACATTCTGGTGTGTCAGCTTGAGGGAGAAGATGTGCAGGTTGCTGCTGAATTTACCCAAGACCATGCCACCTGTCAGTACCTGCATCAGTTTTGTGTGCCGTTAGCTTTTCATTTGTTTATGAAACTCCCTGCTCGTTGATGGATTTGTTTGGAATAGTTTGGATGTATACTCTGAGGGGTTTTTATCTGACCATTTGTTTTGTTCCCTATTTATTCCCTGTATCATCAGCCTAGGATAGTGCGTTTGTATGATCACTGGTTTCTGTGTAGCCTTGCCTTAAAAAATTATGTCGAATGGTTCTCATTTTAGAAAAATAAAGGATAACTGCATTGGAAAAATGTGAGGTCCTTAGTGGGTATGGATGAAGGGGCTCCACCTGGATGGAGTGAAACAAAAGTAGCAGGAGGAAGCCCATGTGCAGCTTCCATTGAGAATTGTTTTGAGCAATGGGGGGGTTGTGTCTTTCTGCAGAATGCAGCTTGTTCCTGCAAGTTTTTATTTTTTCGTTTTGCTACTAGAGCATTTACATACGTTATTATGTAATGGTTAGATTAAAAGAACTCATAAATTCTCATTACAACATTACAGTAACATCTGAAAGGAGTAAGAACAGGGATGCTGTCCATCTAGATGCCATATGTACGGTAGCCCTGACCCTGCAGTCATCTTGCTGTGGGAACTTTAAAATGCACATAGTTCTATTTTAAAAGTTGGAGGGAGTTTTTGCATTCTGCCACACCTTCCTGAGCTGGGTTTAGAGATAAAAAGGCCAATTCTTGGAAGTCGTTAGCATTTGATCTGATGAAATAACTGTTTGCAGTTCTTCCTTTGAAAAGACAGTGGTCAGAAAGCATTATTTCATTATTGTATCTTGCTGCTTCAATTTAAAAAAAGGCAGAAAAACGATGCACCCTAACAACTTAATACATAGGTCAGCAACTTGTTTCAGTTGTATAGTTATGCAAACTATTCCTAGGATTTCCGATTTGTAGAAAATAGTCATCTCCTGTATAGATTTAGGCCTTTACCTTCCATGTCTGTGACCTGTATCGTGGAGTTTGCTCTCATGTGTCTGGGATTAAAATGAGCAGAACTAAAATTACAGTTGAATTAATCGTCAGCATGTTGTGAAACATTATACCAGACTGTCGTCTCTCAGGTGGAAGAAGCCCTCTATGTGTATGTCTTGGTGTATATGTCTGAGAAGACACTAGCCATCGCCGTTCACCTTTGATGTTAAGAAAGCTGAGAGTTAAAAGATCCCGCAAAACTTTTTAACGTATGACTGCCCCTTAGAGGAAATTTGATGTGTAGTCCAACTGCAGTGATTGTGACATGCTCCTTTTAGCCACTGTTGTTAAAAATGAAGCACGTTTCTCATTATTTGTTGGCAAGCCAAATCTTTAACTTCATGTACTGATAAATTGCGTCATGTGAAAGGGTAGAATTGTGTTAAAAATAAATGTTGGCAGTAGCGCACAAGCAGGTTAGTGTGTCTGGGCTGCTAGGTAAAGGAAAAAGGAAAAAGCCTCCGTGCTGTAACAGTTTCTCTGTTACTGGGGTCAGCTGATGTGGGTGGAATTAATTCCTTTTTTTAGAAGCGAGAACATGGTTCTTTATTGGAAATAATGTTGTACCTGTGACTTCTGCACAGTGGTAGTTTCTGAGGTCTTTGCAATTGTGACTGCAAACTTGCCTCGCCTCTGAGGCAGCTTGTAAATTCATGAGTGAGCAAGGAACTTACTCCTGCACACTTAACTTGAAGGAGAGGGCTTTTCTGCTAGCGTGGGGGCTGACTGGAGTTATTCTTGCGTCAACTTACTGATGAAAACTTCCTTGACTTGCTTAATTTTTTGAACAGTGTTCTGCAGCCAAAAATACAGTGTTTAAATTAGTGTTAACTTCTTTAATGAAGTTGTATTGTTCTTCTTCTCTGATGCCAATCACTTCTCTTTCGGTCAGGTACGACTGGTAAAGCATCATCTCCACCACCTGTAATAGACACGAGACAGATGAGTGAGAAGCTGGAGACGATACTCTATCAGCTCCGTCAGGTAACTCGAGAGAGGGATGAGCTGCGCAAGCAACTTGCACTTTCATCTCCTGGATCAACTTTTGATGACTGCAGGTAAAAATAAAGGAAATGCAACATCTTAATTTAGCTCTCAGTAGTGTTTTCAAGCATCTTGGTGTCTGCTTGCCTGTAAAGCAGCAAGGATATTGCAAAGTATGTATATGGCTTGTAACCCACTTGCATTCTGGTGATGTGTGTGATGTAGATGACCATATCCAGGTTTCAGAGCTGCCTGTTGAATGCCTATTCCTCCTTTCTCCAGCAGTTTTGCTGTGGGAATGAGGGGAGCAGAGCTCACCTCCATGTTGAGAGAAGAAAGCAAAAAAGTTGTTTAGGTTTCCTGGGTTATGTGGTAGGAAGAGAAGGAAGACAGTGGCTGAAGCATTTGCTGTTTTGAATACAAGAGAGAAGAAAGGGAAATAGCTCAGAAATTAGGAGAGGAAAAAATCTTTTTTGTTCCTGTGCTTCTGCAAGGAGAGAAAGGTGTGGACTTCTGTTGAGGGGAGAATGTGTTTTTTTCGGAAATGTGCTTTCTGGTATACCTGTATTGGGGGACTGTGTGGCATGAGCATGTTGAGAGTAAGGAACTCCCCTCCACTAAGAAGTTGTGGGTGCTACCAAATTAAAATAACATGTATTCAAAGTCAGTTAATGACCAGCAGCCTTATGCAGCTTTTTTCTGATTTGAGGGTTGATAAGTTATGAGGAAGACAGTGGCCAAGGAGAGTATGAGTTAATTGTAGATGTGGGTTTTATCAGGCAGGGAACAGAACTGGTTTATGTTAGAAGGTTAAAGATCTGCTAATGTTTATAGGTTTGACTTTGGGCATAGTGAGCAGGTACTTTCTGCCTGCAGTGAGCAGATGTAAGAGACATTTTTTTGAACCTTGGAATAAATTGTCTGTCACTGAATCTGAAATAAAAGCAAAGAACATATTTTCTTGGAGGTGTTTCCATGATGCATAGCTTCTCTTCCCTTCAGTGTTTTATTGTTGTTTGTATCTCTTACTTCTTCATCTCTGTCTGTACATGGTCAGGTGGTTATTTAAGCTTTTTGTCCTTATGAAAAAGGTCAAGATTTAAACCAGTGAACTGAAATAGAGAGGAACTGAGCATTTTATTCACTCCTTAGCTGTTCATCTTAATGCCCTCTTCCTCCCCCCATGAGTTCTGAGGGCTACTTTAAGAGCTTTTTGTTCTGTCTAAGGGTCCCCAAGCATTGTGGGGGTGGGAGAGGAAAAGGCAGTCAAATGTCAACATCTTTTGCATAGCTTCTAGTTAGTTATTTATACAGAAGGATTTCTTATTTGAAATCACTGGAGCTTAGGCATTGAGGATTTTATAGCTTACAATAATGTTCTCCGTAATCCTGGGTGCTATTAATAAAGTTCTCATGAGCTGTCCTCTGGACTGCTCTAGTTTTTTCTCATTAACTGTCAAATCAATTTTCTACTGCCAGTGTAGAGTTTCTGTGTTGTGGAAAATATAAATGTTTACAGCTTAAAGAACAACTCATCAAAATAATAATTGTATTTGGGTAGTGCTTTGGCAGTTTGCTTGTTAGATGGAGGATGCTGCCTTCCAGATGATTAAATATTTGAAGAGTGGGAAATGAATGAAGATGATGAGTTGACTTATTTTCCTTCAGTATGAAAGCAACTACTTCTCCCATCCACATAAACATCTATGGCTTTTGAAAACTTGCTGGTATATTTTTTTTTCCCCACCTTATTTTGCATTCTTTCCTCATGTAAACCTGATCTTCAGCCTTTAGGAGTCAAAGCCCAGACATGGCAAACTTAGGCTGAAGTGTGGAAGCTGGAAGTTCATTATTTAGATGGTGACTTTTCCTACGCCAGAAGAGCTTTTGCTTTCCTGGCTGTGCATGCTGCTTTAACGGTGGCTGTACCACGCACAGGTGGTGAGGAGGCAAATCTTGACACATCACGATGATGTGCTTCAGAACACTTGCAGCTCGCAACACATTCATGGGCTGGGCTGCGCTGGCTGTGAAGGCTGGCCGTTGCAAAACGCAGAGCTGTTTTCTGAAGCAAGTGTTGGCTGAAGCCTAGAGCAGTGGAAGAGGAGCTGCAGAAGTGGATTGTGTTGTGCTGAATCAGGTAAATATGTGTCATCCTGCTGGACAGGTGTAGGATTGCTCATGCGGTGCTTGTCACTTGACAGTGACTGTGTGTCTGTGGGTGTAGTGGTGATGAAGCAAAGGTTCGAGCAAATACGTTAGAGTGCTCGAGGTGCATTTTGTAGGCTTCACTTTGCTATTCTTCATACTTTTGTAGTGCTAGAAGAGGACTGCAATACAAGTAACCCCCTGAAAACTGCCTTTGAGAAGATACCGTTTGATGTGTAGCCTGTAATTGGTGGTGGTGGAACTGCAACAGTAAATGATAACATTTTCAAGTTGTTGGGTAGGCATTGCCCACAAGGTTAGATCTGCCGTTGGCATTAGCTTTTATGTCAGCATCAAATACATGTAAATGTCAGTCTCACCGTGGCCTTGATTTATGCTCAGGGTACTTCCACTGGAATACAAAGGCTTTATAGAGTTGTTGTGTGAATATCAGAAAAAAAGCTGGACCTTTGGACACCGGCATTTTAAATGTTATTAACGTTTGAACCAACGCTTCCAAACCAGGAACTGGCACCTCACCTTTATTGAAATCATGTTTTGAATATGTTGGTATCTTGAATATTCGATATTCATACATTGAAATCTCTATTTTGTGAGGCATTTTAGAATAAAATTATGGTGGTCTTCCTTAAACAAGACCCAGCTGCTACCTGCATTTCAATGGCCTGCTTTGTTGCAACAGTTCTGATTTTTGACTTCTGACCAATGTTCCTCCTGCACGTATCCCTGTTTTTCTTGCTGAGACATAAAGCCTTGGAACAGCACTGTGAACATATGGCCTTGGCTACCCAGGTGGGTTTTATTTTGTGTAGATGAGCTAGCAAGCAGGATGTGACTGGTGGCATCATTGATCCTTCCTCGTTGTGTAGGTAGGCTCACTGTAGCCCTGAGACTGACCTCATAGTTACCCTTTAACAAAAAATTCATACCCTGAAATATTTTGCACAAATAGGAAATTATGATGACAAGCTTAATAGGAATATGTGTTAATGGGTCTTGGTAAGCTTAATGCTTCAGCTGAGAGTTAAACTGTTCTTCAATTAACATTGTTGTTTTAATGATTGTGGTGGACAGATGGTGTCTACTTTCAATAATTTCACTCTAAAGTTTAATTTAAAACAATACTTGGGGTTTAAGTGATTCTGTCAAGGGTGTGAGCATTTCAACTTGAGTTTTACTTACGCTAACTAGGGCTGGATTTTAAAAGAAAAACACAGCAGTAGTTGCAGTAATATATCTGTAACACTGGACTAATAATGTACTGCTTCTTTTGGCAATCCTAAACGGTGAATTAAAGGGGAAAAAACCCAAACAACTAAAAGATTCAAGTCACATCTACAGAGATATATTTGCTTACTTGATATGAATTTGCCTTTCAATTGTTGCTAAAGTCTGTCAGTCAAGGAAGTGGTTTTTTGGTTTTGTTTTCCCCCAGGAGCACTTGTCTGGAGAAGGGAGGAAAAGAAGAATTACAATGGAAGGCCTTAATACTCAGCAACCCAGATGCAACTGGGTTGCTAAAAAGCACCTTCACATCATGCACAGAATCCCTAAAAGTCTGTGAATCAGATGTGGCTGGCACTTTTTTTTTTTTCAAACAACTCTCCCCACTGCAGTAGTGCAAAACCATTTTCATTTTGGTTCAGTTGCCAGCTGCATTTCAGTTCCACAGTCCGTGCTGCTGTTTTTGTACAAAGCAAAGAGAATTCTGATGGCTTTTCAGACTGCGCTTACAGCGAAGCCATTTGGGAAGGGGTGAGGTGGGAGGGAGAAAGGGGGGGTTGTGCAGCAGTGGAGCAAATGTGCTATGAGAATAAACAGACTTAAATTAGAAAGCAATTGGGGTTTTGTGTGATTTTTCATGGTGTTTGTTGTTGGTTTGTTTTTTTTTCATTGTCTGTGGAGTGATAACAGACCCAGGAGATGATAAGAGGGACAGCTGTCGGAAGCTTCATGTTGAAACTAGAAAATTCAGTGGTGCAAAAATTTTGTGACCATGTAAGAGGAGGAACAGTTCAATTGAGAGTCGCTGTTAGATGCTTAGTGTTTCAAAACAAGAATGCATAAACCTGCTAATTTAGTTTCTAGCATGATTTATGATTTTGCTGATAGAGTATCCAAGTGCAAGGACCACACGTTTTTGACATAACCTATGTTGGTCAATTGCTTGACAAGGTAGATTATTTTAAAAAATTTCTCCTCTCCCAATCATCCTATATACTGAAAAAAAAAAAAAAAATCAGTCAGAAATTTTCTCTTGATTGACTTTGGCTTTCACTTTGTTTGACTTCATGGAAATTGCTAATTAGAGATTATATTGTATTGGAGATTCCTAATAATTATTTCAACAAAATTTGGATTATCTTACAAACTGTGAGGTAGATTCTGACATGTTTTCTCATTCATTTCTAGTAGCATCAAAGAACATGGTAACACTCAATCAGAAATGTATTTCAGCAGAATGACTTGGTCAAATTATTTGGAATTCAGTGTTCAATTAGTCCGCCTGGTCAAATTCTGCTGGCACAGGTGCATGTGATGTGTTTGGTGTCCCACTGGAAGGACTGGAAGTCTTTCTTCCAGCCCTAACCCTGATTTTCCAAGGGAGCTATAGACAGGGTCCTCCAGCTGCTGCCTAGATGAGAAGTTTTTCCTAGCTCAGGTCTCTGTGCAGCCCTTCTTCTCAGCACCGCTCTCCCCGCTGCACTGGGCTTTTTCTTTGGGAGTTTGGATGCGGTAGTGCAGGGGAGCCGATGTTACGTCTCAGTGTAAAACTCTTACAGGTTCAAGTCAGCAAATTTTTATTTCTGGTTGCATCTTAATGTGAAGTGGTCAGTATTTAAATTAAAGATGTTGTAGCCTAAGTATCAGCAGTTTTGTGTGATAATATTTTTTATTGGATTGTCATTTCATTCTCTCGTGAAATGCAATGCAGCTGATTGACTGCACATCCTTTTTTCCATGCTAGGCCTAGTCCAAAACCAAACCATGATTATGAAAGGCTGAAGATTCAGTGCATGAAGGCCATGTCAGACCTGCAGTCTCTGCAGAATCAACATACCAAGACGCTGAAAAGGTGTGAAGAAGCAGCAAAAGAGGCAGATTTTTATCAGTAAGTATCTGTAAAGCTGCACAAGGTAAGAGTTTACCAGTCTGTGCTAGACCATAAAGTATTAGAACATGGTAATCAAATAATTTTTTAATTCTCTTTTTTCCACTTTAATGGCAAGAAGAATGTTTTCCTCCATCATACATTTCTGGCCTATTTGAAATTATAAAGCATAGATAGCTTGTTTTACTTTTAGGAATTTGGAATGGAAATCCCTGATGTCTTGGTGGGACACTGCCAAGGAAAGCTGGGTTACTGAATGGCAGTTACAGCCCGGTAGCCTTGCTGTCAGGCTGGAGAGCAGCACAGAATTCGGGAAAATGTAATTTCTTCCTTTTTTTTTTTAACCAGTTGTGATAGCTCTCATGCTGATTTCTGTAAGCTTTGACATAGGCTTAGACCAGTTGTAAGCATTTATGAAAACATGATAACATAGGGTGCAAATGGTGACTATTTCTAGCATGCATTTCTGTTTATCAGTCAGTTGTCAGTACAAGTAGCAACATGTTTTCTTCTCTTGAAAGGAACACAGCTCAGAACTAGAAATGCAAATAAATTGTTGGTTTCAAGTTTATTGCACTAAAAAGTATGACTGGTATTTAAGGACGGCATTTGTTTTCATTGGGGGTGGTAGCTCTTACCCAACACTTTCACCCCCACCTCACCAAGCCTTTAAGGATAGGCATTGTTTCCTTACGTTCTTCTTCCAACACCTGAAAATTTGAGGTTGGCGACAGGTGCAGATGTGGCAAATTGTGTGGCAGCTTTACAATGAGATTTATTCTTAGTTTCATTCGAGCATTTCCAAGTACTTTAGTGCAAAGTGTTAGTGTTTTCTACATGGTAGATGGTTTGGGTTTTTTCCCCAGAGCTAAATTATCTGTGTCTGTCCAATGCTGATGTGAAACTTTTGTATTCTTTATTCTAAAAAAAGAGTGGTATGATCACTCTATGTAGAAGTTCTGCAGTCCCTGAAACATACTGTGTTATATTTTATGTGTTTCATTATTTTCATGATGGAATAAAATGATTTACCTTCTCCTATCAGGAGGAAAAATTCAGTTTTACAAGATGCAGTGGGTGATCGAAATACTCGAGTATACCAAGAATACAGGCATATTCCTCAGAGACCAACAATTTAGGCTTTGGCAAAATCATGCATAGGTACAAGTACAAGCATTTGCATTTGCACTTACTACAGACTAAGATTATCTTGTCAGAAGAAAGTATAGCAAAGTTGAATGGATTCAGAGGTAACTCTATATTATAAGAATGAACTTACTTGGATTTGAATAATTCAGTTTCCTACTTAAACTTCTGGGAGGCTGAAACTCAGTTGGAGTTTAGGTGTCCAAAACATGACAACACATGTTGAAATCCATGCATGTAATTCCTGTTCATTCTGAGTAATTCTCAGGGTAAAGAAAGGAACTGCGTAGAAGACACTGTTCAAATGTTATTTTCTACTGCAGTAATTCTTAAAACCGCATGCTTGGTTGGTTTTTTTTAAAGTTACCATTCTGAAGAATTTATCATTTCCAACAAAATCTGAATAACAGCAGATTAATAATCTACATGTAAAGATGTATGTGTTTAATTGTATGAATATAATTTATTAAAGGCTCTTTTATTATTATTTTAGTAAGTTACTCTAATTTTAAGGAAACTGTTTAATACTTTTGGTCATTCTGTGCAGGAAATGTTGGTGCTTCACTTCATGAGGAAGGAATACAAAGTACTTTAAATTGGTTTGGTTCATTGTGTGTTATGTGGGTTTGTTTTGTTTGGGTTTTTAATAAATACAGACTTTAAACATTGTACTAGCAGGTGTCAGGGTGCGGTTTGAATCACTCTGTTTCAACAACAGCAATACTTACCAGTATCTAAATGTCACTTTTTATTTGATCTGCAGTAGTAAAATACATTCAATTGATTTTTCTGCTTTTTTTCAGCAGTTGTCTGGTCTAATTTTGGGCTGCTACCTTGAATTATAATCTGAATGGTAGCCTCCTCATGTGGCTTTCAGTTTAATTTTTAAGTGAGAGTGTATTTCTTTCAATAATTCTCCCTTGCATAGTGAAGTTTGGAGTAACTTTTATAGCTGTTAATGTGCTGGAATGTAGTTGAAATATACATAGTGAGTTTTTGTTGGTTTGGGTTTATTTATGGTTGTTTGGGCAGGAGGTTTTTTGGTCTTGAAACAATAGATACAAGAGATTTTTGTGGTTTTCATCTGTATTTTGGTTAGCTGTTGCTTGGCTGAGAGGCCCAAGAGAAAGTGGAGGTGATTAGTGGGATAATTCCTGTTATCTCCAGGATCCATCTTATGCTTGTATTACACTGTTTCTTCTTGTCTGGTTTTGTTTTGGTTTGGTTTGGTTTTTTTAAATGGCAATGAAATGACACTGGGGGTGGCATAAATCCATCATCTCTTCTGATGCGGTGTAAGAGTACTGTGTACTTTTGTGTATTTTCATACTTACCTTGCAATTTGTTTCTGATTGATTTATTTGTTTATTTTCCTGGTGCTTGGAATATGTGTGTATGAAATGTGCAGAATTGAGTCAGTTTGGTCTACTTGCTTGGTAGGAAACCCATGCTTGCAATGGGTTAGCACAGGACTTTATCCTGGCAAGCTGGCCTCTGAGAGCAATTTTTTTTTTTTTTTTTGTGTGTGTGTGTCATGACAGCACGTTGCACAGTCGGCTGCTGAGTGACCAGTCACAGCTGAAGGAGGACATGGATACCTTGAAGAGGAAAAACACACAGTTGGTGCGAGAACATAATCACCTTCAGCAGTCGTGTGAGGAAATGAAGAGGCTTCACGATGAAGATCAGAAAGAGATAACAGACCTGCGCAGCCAGCAGCAGCAGGTAAGCTACAGTTTGTAGTATATGTGCTAGAAGAAATCATGATTTGTTCTTTTGATAAAGAAGTCAAGAAAGCTGAATGTGCAGGGTTGCTGCCTTTTATGTCTTACTGATGCTAAAACATGTGCCTTACATTTCACAGCACTAGGGGAGAAAATGACATCTTGGATACTAACTGATTTTCTGTGTCTAGTTGAAAGAAAGAACACAAGATACAGAATATTAGGTGGTATCAAGAAATTTTGATGCAGAGATGAAAAAATGTATATGAGGAAGACTGTATATGCACGATGTTTTTTAAAGTGGATGAGAAGGTGTCAAAAACCTCGCTTGAAGTTGCAAAGTGATTAAAAAGATGACTATTTTCCTAGGGCATTTTATACGATAGGGTTAACTTTGAACTTGCGTGCTACATTTGCTTTTTGGAAAGAACAATAAAAATATGAGTGATACAGATGGGTTTGGGAGGGTTGGTTTGGGTTTTTTTTTGGTTTGTTTTATTACTCTAGTGACACTAAAGGTTAGGGGAAAGATCAAGATAAGTCTGCTTATTTAGGTTTGCAGATGCTCTTCAGTTAGAATAACAGGTTGATGATTTTTTTTTTTTTACCTTGAAACAAAAAAAAAAAGACAAGCTTTTCAGGACTGGAAGAGGTGGGCATTTCAGAACTGTATGTAACAGACTGTCTCCAGGCCTACGCTGTTCACACATTCTGAAGAAGAAAAAGTAATAGTAAGGAGCAACTGGTTGTATCGGGTCTGCGGTTTACCTATGGAAAAGTCTGATCTCTTAGAATAGTAACAGTGACGTGTGGCATGATTAAACAGAGTATCTCTGTTAGCTGTGTGTAGGCTGAATCACAGGGCAAACTTGCAAGTCCAACATTAGGCTTCAGAAGTAAAACCTCTGCAAACCAGAATAATTATTTGCTAGGGTCGGAGGGGTAAAGGTCAAAGCAGGTTGGAGGTGCTGAATGGTGCTTTAGGAGGTGTGTGAGGGCTAGTGCGAAGAGGAACAGAGATTTGTCTTTCCTTTTGATCCCTTCCTTTAATGTTGTCTTGAGAGTTCTGCTGTGAAATGGTTTGGTGGCTTAGTTCAGAAGACAGCTGAAATGGTTTGCTGTGTAAACCTGGGCATAAGGCTTCCTTGTCCTGTGCCTCTGTTTCCCAGCCTGCAAAGCAAGGTTGTAAAACCTCCAGGAGAAGGCTATTGCCTTTTGAGATTTTGTCCTGAAGTTTGAAATTATCTGGCAGCACAGGAGGAGGCTGAAGTATCAATGTCAGTATTTATTAAAAGACATTCAGTGTTGCGTCAACATCATGTTTAAACCTTTAAAGAAAACTGTGTCCATGACTCTCAGTGAGAAAGTTGTGTAACTCCATTTCTCAGCACGTCAGAGTGAATCATGGTGTTTTGAAAGGGCGCCAAGAGTCTTATCTGGTCTGTGTCGTTTCTCATCTGAATTAGTCTGACTCTGTGTTGATCCCTCTGACACGTTTTGTCATCAGGCCGTAGCAAAGCCCATCTTGGTGGCCTCAGAGAGCAAAAATTTTTGATCGGGTTACTCTTCATGTGGGATTGTCATGGATTTGCTGTGTAGCAGCAGATCAGCTGAAGTTCCTGCTGCTTGCATGTGAGGTGTCCTGTCACCAGGGCTGTCTCCCTTGGTCTGGCTGGGGCTAGTGACTTTTTCTCAGACTGGACTTTGACCGGGAGATGTTCCTTGCTACACGGCTTCCTCTTCATGGCCTTTCTGGCTTCTTCTGTCAAATCTCTCTTAGCAAGCTTATGCTAAATTCCAACCAATTTCTAGCATATTTGTCCTTTACTTTTTCAGCGTGTTTTCAGCAAAAAGACGTTCCATATGTGCTTTAGACATGAGAAGTGGTTTCTTTCTGTTTGGATTCGTTCTCAACTACTTGGTTCTCCAACCTGTTCTCAAAATACTTTGGGAAGTAGTCTTCAGGAAAATGGCTCTTTTGACGGGTCTAAATCATCGTGTGTTTGCACTGTACGTGTGCCTACATTTTGTCACGTTTAGCTCATCTGAAATGGTTCACTGCGGCATGCTAGCTGGGTCCAGCCCCGTGCGGGGAGTGCTGCTGTGTCCACTGAGGGTAGAGGGTGTACCGAAACAGCCGTGCCAGGCTCCCCGCCGTGCAGCCTCCTTCCAGGACCGCTGCGTGAACAGGAACTCGCTGCTTTTCCATCTCTTGCTTAGTTAAGAGACCGGTGTCAGGCTGAAGAACTTTGTCTCTCTTACCTTGCCCCTGTGGAGGAGTGGTTCCTGGACTGTGATGTTATCATCTGCTGCCTACGGGCAGTGAGTGGTGGGCAAGGAGCGGGCAGTCTCTTTCTGTCTCCTTTCCTTCTGGCTGTAGGTTCCTCCTCGGTCTATAGGCATCCAGGTTGTTTCATGTTCAGGTGCTGGTCCTTACCCTGACTATAAGGCACAAAAGAAGATGATGAGCCAATCTGTGCGTATAGGGTAGCTGCTCTGTGTATGGTTTCAACTTCTTACAAAGCTCGTGTTTTCTGTTGTCTTTTTCTTCTAATTTTTTAGTACTTTTTATTTTCAGATAGGTAGGAACGTACCTTTGTAGGTTCATGTTCAGATTCTGTAAACTCCTGGCACCTGTCTATATAAAGCATTGCTGTTTCTTCCCACTGCTCCATCAAGGCTAATTATTTAAAAGACGAAACCAGGAAAAAATTAGAATAAAATTAAAAAAGAAAAGGTAAAAAAAGAAAAAGTAAGGCCTCATTTCAGGCTTTTTTTTTTTTCTTTTTCCTTTTTAAGAAGGAAGAAGGACTAGATTTGCTGAAGCTCATTAGGTGTTTTCTGTTTTTGCTGGTCATTCACCATCAGCGTTGCTATTTACAACAAGATTCTTATGTCGATGGAAATTAATTTGAAACTAAGTTTCAGGTCAGACTATGCATGTTTAAGTGGATTTTTCTTTTTCTGTTCATTTTTTTATGGATAGCTTTTGAAGCAGAAGCCTGTGGGTAGTTTTCAGATGGAATACTGTATTAATATTAAAATACATGCCTGTGTGTATAACATATTTAGGGTAGATTTTATTCTCTCTCTCAAATTTTTTAATTATTTAATTCGTTCCTGGAGGATACAGGCAACCTGGCATGAATGCCACCTCGTGGTCATTCCCTAAATTACTGCTCTCATCTTGGTCATCAAACAGGGATTACCTCTTGCTAGAACTGCAAAGTCCTTTGAAAACAACATGAGGTTTGATAACTGGTGGTAACAATAACCATTAGAGAGAGATTTTCATGACCTTGTGAACTCTGAAGTTGTCAGAAAGCATATTTTTCACCCAGTTAACATTAAGCAGATGTAGTAATGCTTAGAAGAGGCTCAGTGTTTCCTTAGTCATTAAAAAGAATTGTTATTAAAATGAGTTACTATATTTTTGTTCTTACACTGTTTCTTAAATATATATTTTAAATCAGATTTATTGGGCTAGTTTAGAAACTGAGTTTATTAATACAGTTTCTGGCAATTTTTTTTAGGTTATGAAGCAAAATGGATCATCAGAGATATTAAATAAACTTTATGATACAGCAATGGACAAGCTAGAGGGTGTGAAGAAGGATTACGATGCCCTAAGGAAACGGTACAATGAGAAGATTGCAAGTCACAATACTGATCTGAGCCGCCTAGAACAGGCTGAGGAGGAGAACAGACGTCTTCAGAAACAGATTGACATGTTAATGAAGCAAAGGGACACAGCAATACATTTCCAGCAGCAGTATTCGTCCTCTCTTAGAAGGTATAATCAGCGTTTGATACCTTTGAGGTGTTCTGTGAAGGCAGCAACAATTCTAATGTAGCATCTTCCCCCACACACCCCCAAATTTTTTTCTCTGGTGTATGTTATCTCGGTGTGATGAGTAAACGTATGTTTCTATATAAGGTTTTCTGGAAGGTTCTAGAAGGTGCAGTGGGAATGGTTATTTGGAGAAACAGTGCTGCTTTTGAGAAAAGGATTTTCCAGCTGGGCTTTTGGAATTACATGAGGAATTTAACCATTGTCTGGCTCATGTGAGAAGGGGATATTCTGCCTTTCAAGCTGTGTTTATTCTTAGTTGTAGACGTAGGAGTCGAATACAACCAAAGTTTTGTTAAACCACAGACTTAGTGTTCCCAACAAACTCCTCAATGGTGAGCCCATCAATATATTTATCTTTAGTTAGACATAAAAATCAAGTCAATAAGAGGATATATTTCCTGAGAGCTGTTCAGCAAATGAAGATGCTCTCTAAACATAAGTTAACTTTTCACAATATTGCAGACTGTGTGGAACTCTCAAGACAGAGCTTTGAGTTGGCAGCAGTTTGCTGGAGGCAGACCTCTGGGAGCCTTGCCTCGCTGAGAAGGCACTGCTGCTCCAAGCAGCAAAAGTGCCAAAGCAAAAGGGCACAGATGCTATGTCACACGCTTAACCTCTCTCCATTCCCCCTTATAATTAAGCCTACACAGTTACCCATGTGGGGTTGGAGGAATGCTAATATACATAAGGACCCCAAAGAACATCTGTGGGCGTGTTGAGAATGTTTTCACTGACACAAGTTAGGGATAATACACAACTCCCACAGACCAAAGCCAAAACATGTTTTTTTCCACATTCATAGACTTCTAGTATTTAAAAAAGGTGAGATTGAGCCTAGATAGTAAGGTACACAAGAATAACATGTACATAGTTGTGAAACATCTAATAAAGTCATAGGAGAATGAGTAATACGATAACAAGTTGTGTCATTTAAACTGCTGTTGATTCTTGAAAGTGAGGGAAAGCCTAACATACACTACAAGAAACACTGCAACCGTGCTGATACATGCAGAAGCTCAACATATTTGTATTACGGCTTGGTGATCTAGGTCTCCTTTTTGAGAGGAAGGTGTGGTTTGAGACAGAGCAGAGGTTGGTATTAAGAATTTGATGAAAGATATTCATGATCCTGTGAACCAGTGATTCAACTAAAATAATATAATTGAACTTCAGGAATCCTTGTGTTTTATTTGATTGGCTTTGCATCTGGACTTCTTGTTTTTGTTTGTTTGTATTTATAGAAACCTTTATTTGTCTTATGTTTATACCCTTTGTCCATAACCCGAACCATATTTCTCTGGTTGACTGATGAAAAATTTTTAAAACCCATTTCAGATGTGTACACTTTTCAGAGTATAAGACTTAACAAACTTGTAGTTTGAGGACGAGTGGGTCATAAATGTCAGCACTACTATTCTTAGTTAATAGCAAGTGTAAATACAGTCAAAATAGGTTTTGAAGACAGCAGGAAGAGTGAGACTCCAGTGATGGTCCAGAGCTCTTTTTGAATTAATCTTTGGCCTCAAAAAATATCAAAGAAGTGTTCAGTCTGTTTTCTTTTATCTATCTATCTATCTATCTAAAATATAATTATCTATGTTGTCACAGAAGTACACAGTGTATGAATGCTACTGTGACGATTTAGTTGGTGAGTAGTTTGCAGATTGGAAATTAGCTGTAGGGGCTGTCTAATTCTGTGTGCTAAACCTTACCCTGCATGCGTGTGTCTGCATTTTGAATGTGGGCTAAGGCACGCAGACGGATCTGCCCATCATTTGGAGTTGCACTGAAGACAAAGCAGGGAGTCCTGGTGAAGGTTCTTTTTAGTATTGGTTGCTTGTTATAAACCTGTGTTTACTGCTACCGACCCATCCAAGCCTGCCACTTGCAGCCCGTTCACAACTGTTGTTACAAGGCACCAGTGAAAATGTGACCCAGCTGCCTGTATGGCTTCCTGAGGACCAAGGTGTGTCAGCTGGAACTTTGCTCTCAGGTTTCCTCAATTATCAATATTTAATATGAACTGTCACCTGTGGCAGAAATTTTTCCTCCCTTTGGCCACTTCTCCATGGTTATGCTTTAGTTGTTTTGGTGTTGTGTGGGTTTCTTGGTTAATTGATTTGTTTTGGGGTGTGGTTTTTTTTTGTTGTTGTTTTTTTCTCTTCTTTTTCTTCCTTACCGATATTTTATTTGCTTGGCAAGCACTGTCTTAACTCTTTTCTACTTCCCTCTCCCCTGTGTCTTCCCAGTGTTGTCCTTGCTTGGACCCTCAAACAGTTTTTGAATGTACTTTGGGTTCTCACATGGCGATAAGGTTGTTGGGCATAGTCTCTTAGATTTCTGATACATCCTTGTTTATTCTCCTGTCGCTACACATTCTTCTTACCTGCACGCTCACACTTTGGAAAAGAAAGAAGAAATCCAGCCTGTAATAGCTTAGGTTTTCTGTAATGCCAGGCTGATGATCTCTTAAACTGAAGAATTTCCTGAAAGGAGCAGGGTGATGGTTTTGAAATTACTGGCAGCTGCCTCAGTAAAGCTATGGCAATGCTTTGAATACACTGAGGCTTTCAAGGGAATATTTGAAATTGTGTTTACAGCTTTCTGTCAGGAAAGGTCAGGCAATGTGCTGGATTAGATGAGAAATTGCACTTTTTAACTGAGAGGATGTGTGTGTGTGTGTGAAGGAGAGAACAGTCTGCCAGGGGTTTATGGGCACCTGAAATTTGGATAACTCTAAAGGTCCACCATGTTAGGTCCAGTGTTTGCATCAATGGCATTTACCTGTGAGTGCTGGAAGAAACAGGCAAGAAAATCTTGGTGTCCGGTTGTGGTAAAAGATTGCTCTCAGGAGAAGTTTCTTTTCAAACCTAATTGTGAACTTGTGTGCGGAATTGTATTCCTGCTTTTAAGAATAGTTTGTCAATATAAACACAAAAGTTACTACTTAGAAATGAAATTAAACTTGTTATGCCCTTTTTTTGGTTGAGCCGTACTTCAGTAGGTTATAGTGATAAAATACATATGTCTTCATCTGTGTTAACTGTCAAAAGTAATACTGTAAAATTTTAAGAGATTTTGCATTTCAGATTTACTGGATGACCTACTGATGGAAACAAACCATAATGTTTGAATTACCTGGTTTTAGTTCCACTGTCTGCATTTTTACTGTAAACTCACTCTTTTCTTTTCTATCCATTACCAGCCTTGTGGCGTATTTTGGCATGTGGAAGCTTTTTTTTCCAGCCTCTGCATTTGTTTCCCTTCTCCCCACATGCCTGAGAGTGTATACTGGGAGAAGGAATCCACTTCCAAGATGAGCAGAGCTCAACGCAGTAAATAAAGTTAAGCTTGTGCTATTAAATAATGGCAGTGGTTTGCATTCCTTTTTAAGAATTTGATATACATTTAGTTTTAATATTTAAAGTAATTCTAAATTATTTCTAACAGTTTTTATATATTGGTTCCTTAAAGAGGCTCTCTAATGTTTCTCAAACTTCAGGAATATTCCTGAAGCAATAATTAGTCTTAACTTTTGTTTTGCAGCTCTGAGAGTACATTGTCTTAAGGTCGTCCTCTGCAGTGGTGTGTTACCAGTGGATACATTTGGTGACACAGCCAAATCCTTACTGTATGAAAAAGGAAGATGAGGAACAAGTATCTTACTGGCATTTCTGCTTGGTTTTAGATTTGAATCGGTACAGCAGGAACTAAGCAACACCACAGCACAAAACAAAGAGCTGCAGAGAGAGATGGAGCGATTACAGTCGGAGGTGACAAGGTTCAAAACAATGCAGCTGAAAGCAACAAAGGATGCAGAAAAATACAAGGAAGAAAGGGATTCAGTTTTCAATGAATACCGCCTCATAATGAGTGAGAGAGATCAAGTAATCAAAGAGGTAGATAAGCTTCAAACTGAGCTGGAGCTTGCAGAGTCCAAACTGAAGAACACTTCTTCTGAGAAGCGAGTGGCTAGTGAAGAGATGGAAGCCTTAAGACAGGTACTAACCTCTTGTTTCCACGGGGAAAGGAAATGAGTATACGTCATTGATGCTAGAGTCAGAAATGTCTGACTGATTAATGAAAAATCAGAGTGCCCTGCAAAGAGGAAATTCTGTGCTGATGTTTTCCAGTAGCAGTCCTTTTTACGATCAATTTATTAATCTTCCATATTTGAGTAGAGTACCCATCAGTTGAAATTTGCTATTCGCTTGACTTAATCCTCTTCTGCTGATTATAAATCCTTCCTTTACTGCATTAGTCTTCTATGCCTTCTCAAGTAATGCTCTCTTTAATGATATAGGTCTAAATATTCATTATTTTTAACTTCTAACCTCTACAGGACCCACTGGATCCTATCTCCTCTGACTTAAGACGGTACATGATAATGTGGTCTCAAATATTTATGCAAAGCCTGTGCTGACATGCATGTTCTTACTCATTTGTCTCCTTCTGCCTTTAAGTTAAAGAGGATATTTTGAAGATTTTTGGCTAGAACTCAGGCATGCCTTAAAATGTGTGAAACCAGAACTTTGTATTTTTCAGCAGTATGTTTTCAAAGTGCTTATATCACAACCATGTTATAACGATGCTGTTAGAATTTAAAAAAAAAAATAAATTGCTGCTCGGTTTCATTTCAGCTGACATGCATTCACTTGACCTTTTGGTTTACAAATACTTAATTTAGCATGAAATAGATACAAGCAAATGTATTCCATTGCCTATAAATTTTATTTTACTTTTTTTTCACAGCATTACATCTGAAAAAAATGCCCTTTATGAAAAAACTAAGGTGTGGAGCTTTTTTAGAATAACACTGTTGTTGAGGGGCATAGTGTGGATTGTGACATAAGGCATCAGAGGTTCTAAAAATAACTAACTTCTGGGTTTAAGAATTTGTAGTTTTCAACCTTGTGTATTTGCCAGTTAAGGAGTTGAGCTTCTGCAGTGAGTGAGGTTTTAATAAGTGTTTTCTACCTGTTGTACCTTCATCAAAGCCATTAAGCCAATAAAAATGCCTGCTGGTTTCAGTGGAACCAGGGTAGCTGGTAAGGAATACTGGTGGAAATAGCCACAATTAGTTGTTCTGCTCCACTTTGGTATATTGGTAATTCTGGGATGGTTAGTAATTTGCCAAAGTGCTTTAAGGGACAGGAAATCTAAATGTTAAATACATGGGTATTCCCTTCCACCGGGATGATTTGAAGGGCTGTTCAAGAACCAGAAAGAGCCTGGGACTGGTGAGCGAGCTGCTGGCAGGGCACAGAGATGCATTTTTCTTCACCCCGAGAACTGGCCCATCAGAAAGCAGAAGTCACTGCTTCTATAATGTGCTAAAAGGTGTAAACCAGCAGTACTGGGAACTTGCTTTCTGTGCCTGTAGCTATGACCCTTCTGCTTGTGAGCCGCTATGTTCCTGTGTCACGGCGTTCTGGCTCACTGCAGCTGCATTCGGTGTGGAAGGGCTTTTTGAGTTCTGGCAAGGCAGATGCTTGAAAGGTTGAAAAAAATTATTGATCAAGTGATAGACTTACTTGAAACAGTGTCCTGGAAGATGTCCCCATATGGGCATTAATCCTGTCAGTGAGTAGTTGGTCTGGTGCTTGCCTTTGGTCTTGGTGGTCTTTGCTTTCCCTTGTGATGTATAGCAGCTTGAAGTGCCCCATCACACAGCACACACTGACTAATCCATTTAGGTCATTTGAAATGTAGTTTTTTCTCTAAAGCTTGTGTCTGCTAGTCTACCTTTTGCATCCCAAAGAAGTGCAAAAGCAACTGAAGTGGAGAATAGGTTGATTTTTAAGCATTATGTGGTGAGCAGTTACCGATGAGGTCAGTCAGTTGATGTCCTAGTTAGATATTTAAGCTTTATTGGTCACGCATGCCCAAACGTAATGGGTTAATTTACATGCAAAATGTACTAACAGTCTGGCATTTATAGATGATAGAAGAAATCTCAGGATTCTGCACTATGGACAGTTTTGGATTAAGGTCTCATGAGTTCAGCCGCTCAAAGCTAGGGATTAGATACTCTGGATTTCGCCCTCTATTTTCCCCCAGTGGTGTTTTTGTTTGGCATAATCTTTTGCTCCAGCAAATACTTAGAATGTCGTGTTTCATCTCAGTGGTAGTCAGCTTTCCCCTCTGTTTAATAGACCTGTTGTATTTCATCCTGCATTTTATCCTTATTGCACTGGTTTCATATGCAAGAACTTCCTTCAAACGTAAGAATTGCTCACAAATTCAGAATCATTCTTCAAACCAAACCACTCTGCTGATTGTAAACAGAAGCTGCCCTAGGAAATGCCAAATGGCACCTTGCCCTGTGCTGTCACCTTGGGATTTTGTGCAAATGTCACAGGAAAAAGACAGAGGTGAAATTTTACTGCTGACCACTGGAGGCAATGGCTGCTCTTTTTTGGGTAGTTTTTATTGAGCATGCTGGAATAAACTGTGGCAATATGATGTGTTTTTTCCAATCACCTTAAAGTACTGTAAATTCTTGTTTAATGAAGGGCTTGCTGAGAACTTTCCCTCTGCCTTGATACTTGATGACTTTCATCTCAGCTGTGTGCGGGAAAAGACTTAATATTTTTGTGTAAGTTTTATACGCATACTTGAATGCACATTTTATATAGACTATAGTTAAGCTGTGCAAAACGTTGCTTCCAGTACTAAAACTTGTCTGCACCACCAGATGGGTCAGGGATTTCTCTCTTCGGCGGTACTGAGCAACGGAGGCTCTTATTGCTGTTGAAAAAACTTGAGTGCTCTGGTAATTGACATTCACCGGTCTGTTTAAAGTTCACAGAGTGAGTCATTAATTCTAGTGCTTGTCTGTTAACTCTACAGCAAAAATAACTCTTAATATCATCGCAGAACTGTTTTAACAGCCTGACTAGCCTTAATTAGATGCCGTATCTCAAAACAATTATGGTAGAACAGCAAAATGCAATTGTCATCTGTGCTGTAAATACTGAATCTTATTTCTTGCAAACTGTGGAGGAAAATAGAATGAAAGTTGGTTTATGACACGCTCTCCTTTTATCCTTCAGTATTTGGGCCCTTTGCTTGTTTTGCTTTTGAGATGACAGCTGTCTCTGATAATCTTTCTGAGGTCAAAACATCAGTAGTTTCCAGCTAGGAGTGCCAATATGCAGAAAGACTTCTTTGTAGCCCTTGGCCGAATGCTTCTAGAGAGCTGGACCCTCTAAAAATTTAGTGGCACAAAATTTGATTGTTTCAATACCTCATTCTTGCAATGGGAAGTCTAGTTTAAACTATTTTAAATGGAAAGATTCTACATTAGAGCTACCTTTGCTTCATCTTTTTTATTACATGCAGTTGAATTCCACATTTAGTAAGAGGTACTGTCATCCTGCTTTATGGCATACTATAGTTTTATCTTTGAATGTTCTGTAGTTGGCACACTGGTATCTTACCAGCATATGACTTTAATGTCCCTTTAAAACTTATGAGAAAGATATTTATGTAGCTGAGTTGTCTAAATAACTTCAGTTTTATAAAATTGAGACAGTTGCTTAAAAACATTTGCAATATATTCTTTTCCTTTGCCATATTTAAAGCCTTTTTCTAAAAAACCCAAGTCTGACTGGTTAATAACCTTCCCTCATTTAGGTTCCTCAAAACTGTGAGTGCTCCCAGATTCTTGCTTACTTTTGACATAGCACTGTGCTAATGTGATGGTGTGATATCTTTAATACCACATTTAATATTCTTTGCTAGTACTTACTTGTATGTAACGTGAGCACAGCCCTTGTCTGCTCCCGTCTTTCAGAACATTAGTGGTAAACTCTATAGGCTTTTAAGATGTCATTGTGTATCCAGCTGGAAAGATGAACTTATTTCCTGCTGTACTTAACCTACTGCAAATAATGGATCTTGTTTTAGGAGCTAAACTCAGCTCTAGTGGAAAGAGATCGAGCAATTTGTGAGAGGAATGAGTTGCTGGAAAAATACTGTCATGAAGTGAAGGACAAAGCTGAGGCCCAGAAGGAACTTGACCAAGCTTGCAAGGATATAGAGACAGTGAAGGAAGAAAGAGATGTTGCCAGGAAAGAGAGAACAGAAGCTATCATCCAGAGAGACCATCTACTAAGGGAATATTATCAAGCCCGTCAGGTATTGCAAGTGTTGACAGATTACTTTGTGGGGGTTTTTTTGGTGGTTGTTGGGTTTTTTTCTCCTTAGCTTCAACAGGTCAGTAATTTTCAAGAAATATAGTGAAAGGTCTGGGCATACGGGATGTCTTCCCCCTTTTCCTGGGTCACTGTAAAATACCTACTTTAAGTGTACATACGTTCTTCTCAAGACACAGTGACAAAGCTTCATGTTTGAATGAAATACAGTCATGCTTCATATTAAGTTTCTGTTTCTAAAATTAAATGGCAAATAAAATACTCTGATCTAGCAGGCAGCAAGGCAGTTCACTGCCTACTGGTAGGCTGCTTGCCATCTATAATGTGCTCTTTGTGCCTGTCACCTGCTCAGGGTGTTGCTAGTATTTCATAAAGGAAGTTAATTGAAGTGTGATTGTAAATTTTCTAATCTGAGGACTTTCTTAGTATAGACATGCTATTCTGACAGTTTCTGTCTGGGTGGGTAGTAACGTTCTTATAGTTCTGCACAATTACTGGCGCTCTTGTGTGAAGCACTAAACATCAATCCACATGCAAATGTAAATGCTTACATTTAGTATGAAAATGCATAGTACCACGGCTTTTATGCTCATGAAATAGCTAAGGGATATGAAATTATTTAATATTAAACTAGGTATTTTGGGTTGTTTTCATTAAATTTGTGTTCTCTTTTCATTCAATACCAACCTTTTACCAGTACAAAAAAAATGTTTATTCTGCCTGCCTTACTGATTTGCCAATCCCAAAAGCAATTAAACTTTTTTCAGTTGTACTGGGAATAAATCTTTCATTATGTTTGGTTCTTTATGGCCAAACCACTGGGATTCTGGAAACGTGCTTTTTTCAAGGAAGCTGAGTCAGTTGGGGTGAACTTTGCTGTGACTTAGCCATGGACCTGCTCAGGTGCTCACCTTTGGTGGATTCCACACCAGAATTGACATTTCAAATATTGATGTCTGTTTGTTGGTCTGAGTGGGTTTTTTGATTATTTTTCCTGCCAGTAGGCTGGAAGAGAAACAAAGGGTTCCTTGGAAATGAAAGAGACAATCAAAGACCAACATGACTCTCCATAGCCTTTGGCCTTATTTGTTGCAATCCTTACTTTTTAGTGTTGAGGTGAGAATGTAAACCTGGGGTTTAGGGTTCAGTGCTGTCTTTAATTTTTGCATGTAATTATAACTCATTTAGAGAGAAAAAAAGAGCATTTGAAGAGTGTTAATCATAATGATATGATTAATTGTGCCTGAAATGCTAACCTCTATGTTCTTTATGTCTAGATACAAGATTCTGCTACACTAGACATAGAAAGAGCAAACAAAGAAATTGAAATGCTTCGAAAACAGTATGAGGCAATGTCACAAGAACTCAAGGAAGCTGTCCAGGAAGCAGAAGTAGCCAAGTGTAGGAGAGATTGGGCCTTTCAAGAGCGGGATAAAATTGTTGCGGAAAGGGAAAGTATACGGTAAACGAATGCTAGTTGGTACATGAGTGCTCTTTGTAATGCCTTGCGTGCAGTTAATGCAATTCTAGGACTTGCTGGATTTTGCTAGTGCTTTCTTCAGCTTCTGTATTAGCTGTCACACGGTGATTTTTGTAAAAGTTGAGGGTACCTTACAAGTTACTTTGCTTTGTCTGTGCTTTCATACCCATAATGTATCTCTAATAAATACCTAACAGCACTGCTATGTAGGAACAACGTATTACGCATTCTTTTAGGCATGATATACCTAATCCTGCTAGAGCTGTAGTCCTGCAAGTAATTCTTTACCTGCAGGAACATTTTGCTAAAAAGTAGCCAATGTATTTGCTACTAAACATAAGTAAGGAACTAAGGGAAGATACTTTACTAATTATTTTTTTTTCTGCTAGTTTAAAGAAGTTAAGTAGAAATAGTTTTTTCAAAGGCATGAAGAAACTTTCTGCTATCTTGACAAGCTTTCCCTTAAGAGCATATGTGGTCTTTTGCTTCCTTATATATGTATTTTTTTAGAGAGAGATCTTTTGAAACTGCTTTTTTAAATTTTTCATGAACTGTACAATGTGGTAAAACTAGTCTGTTACTTTGATAAGATTTGAAGTAACTACATTGAAACTTGCTTGCTTTTGAAGGACTTTGTGTGACAACTTAAGGAGGGAGAGAGACCGGGCTGTGAGCGACTTAGCTGAAGCTCTTCGCAATCTGGATGACATGAGAAAGCAGAAAAACGACGCTGTTCGTGAACTGAAGGAACTGAAGTATGTTAGAGAAATGATCAAACTGCATGGAAGTTTGTGATAAAAACGGTTTGTTAGCTGTGTTTGGAAGTGAACCATACCTTGTTATAGCTGTGGACAGGAGGTATGCATGATACTGTGTGTGGGACCACTGCCTGTGGTTTTAGTTCTGGTGGGAATTACTGTGATGGGCAGGATTCTAAGGCTTACTGTCTTAAACCTTTTCATCTTATTAGTGAGTTGAATCCTAAAAATTATGCAAAAAGTGTAAGACACTGTTAGAACAACACGTAGAAAATGAGAGGCAGTTTGATAGCAGCCCAAGTATACTGGAAAGATGGAAGCATGTGGCAAATTTTTGGCACAGCTTGGGTTTTTGATTTACCAAACAAAATACAAGCTGTCTCATGATGATGACAATATGTATTAGTTCATGTAAAAGGGTTGTCTGTATTCATAAGTAATTATTTTCTTTGCCTAGGGAGAAGATGGAAAATCAGTTGGAAAAAGAGGCCAGATTCCGTCAGCTGATGGCCCATAGTTCCCATGACTCAGCCATAGACACAGATTCTCTGGAATGGGAAACAGAAGTGGTGGAATTTGAAAAAGACAGAGTAAGTCAAAAAACAAAACCTGTGTTGTCTTACATATTGGACAGCTTTAAAGTCAATTACATCATCTTGATCTTGATAGATACGATTAAAAATAACTCTCTTTTTTAGGTTTTTTTTTTTTGTTGTTGTTGTGTGAGGGGCCACACAGACACACAGCAAATGCGGTGACATTAGATGAAAGTAGTTGGCAAAACCAAGCTGTTACACACAAGCTTTGTATTTTTCTTCATATGAATTAGAAATAAAAATAGTTTCTCTATCTGATCTTGCAGGATAGCCAGGCCCATGTACTATAAATAATGTTTCAAATGAAACAGTTATTGTTCCTAAATGTCATTTAGTGATTCATTGCAGAAATGGCAGTGCTAAGGCAGCCGAAACGTAAGCTGTGATGGGAGCACTGACATCAGAGAGCCCAATCCTTTGCTCCTACAGGCATCATCACATATAATCTATGCATAAAATAGTTCAGCTTTTACATTAAGTTATTTCTTCTATTTACTCAGATGTGATGGTTAGAAATTTTGAAGCATTGAAAGTATTTATTCATGATGAGCATATATTTTAGTGCAGCATTACCCTGCACCTTAAAAATCTGGGATCAAAAGAGATGCTAATCTCTCTTGCTTGTCTGTAGAGGAAGTTAAATCCTGTTTCTATTTTGGCATATTAAATGAAGTTCTTATGTTTAGCTTTCCAGATAACCTCTACATCCTTTCATTATCCTAGTAGTATTGTTCTCCATTTAATTTAATTTTTCTTCGTTGTAGTCTAGAATTTTTATTTCACTGCTTTGTATGCAAGTTTTATACGCTGTTCTAGTTGAAATTTTTGGTTGGCACATCATGTTCTTTGCTAATAGTGATTTCTTTCAGCACATATAGAACACACCTGTAGTCTTCCAGATTGTGCTTCACTTGTAACAGCTTCTGCATATACCAGAATTTAGTTTTCATTCCTGAATAACAAAGTTTGTGATTTAGTGCTGTCAAATTAAATCCCTTTTATTTTACTGCAATATTTGGTGTCATCTTTTTTTTATGCTCTCCAGTCTGTCTGTGATCTGATGGTACATCCCAACAAGTTACTGATAGTATATCCCAACAAGTTACTAATATGTTCCTTTTTTGACACTAAAAAATGTTATTTAGTATTACTATATGTTGAATTCTATAGATTGAAAAGGCTATATGGACTGAATACTAATGCTGATCCATCAGGACCACCATCTGTAAATCTTTTCTGGGATGAAATTCCCCTTTCACCGTCCTCTTTCATCTCTTCTGACCATGCTCCTTCATCTTTGGATTTTGTGCGCTGCCATTTTCTCCGTTTTAACTGAGAACTAATAATTTCACTTTTCCATTGTCTGTAGAAATAGAAAGTCTAGCATATGCTGTACCTGTGGTAAACAGCACTTCAGCCCAATGAATTTGTGTGCAATTTTTTAGTTCTTTACTACAGAGACCATTCTAAAAGTTTGTGTTACTGAGATCAGATTTTGTCATTTGAATATACCTCTCCCTTTTCTAAATGCAGGGATTACACTTGCTGCTATCAAATAGTAGTAATAATATTGTGCTAACCTTGGAAAAAAAAAAATAAATATATATATATATGTGAAAATCCCTGCTGAACTACCAGCATTTGAATTCCAGGACGGAGATTATAGAGCTGAATACATTTAAAGCCTTTTATTTTTGCTTCAGCTTCACCTGTCTGCTTAAACTCATGTTCTACGTAATCACTCACCTCGAAACTGAGAGAAGTAATATTTGCTTTTCAGCTCTGAGGCTGTGCATTGATACTATGATCTCTACTTGATCGTCATATTATGGCAGCCCTGTGATTTCCCTATGAACTTTCTTCTTATATAGGACATTTGGAAGATTCATAAGGATTTTCATATATTTTTGGCAGGTTTAGCTTAATTTAATTTCTGGTAAATATTCATATTTTTCTGTGTGTCTTCTCTTTGGCTTTTATCAGACGTCTTTTGTACTCCTTGAAGACATTATGCTCTTCTGATTTTAAGGGGATTAGCCATCAAACCATGTCTGGAACCATGCCGTATGCATCTGATTTAAGAAGCTGAATTTAATTTTTTGCATGTTAGATTTAAAATTTCAAATGTCATCTGCCTTCAGTATGCTGAGGTGGTTGGCCCAGTTGATTCCAAGTAGAGTTCTCTAATTTGTATAAGTTACTATTTAACTCTGAAAATAGCAATAATAATAAATCAGTCTGTGATAAGTTGGTCCTGGTTTGTTTTCTTTAACCATTTTTTTTTAAAATTAAAATTTCCTTTTTTGGTTCAATGTTTGATTTGTTAAATGTTTATCACTTTTCACATCGATTTTGGGCCAGGGTTGGTAGAACATTGCCTCGAATCTGTATTTAAGCAATAATCCCGCATAAAATTCGAGCTTTCTCTCCTGTTTCCTTACTTACCGCACTTGTCACTGAGACACAATACTGTTGTTTTACCTTATTTTTCCCCCAAATAACACCGATTCTTGGGAAATGTGTCCTTGTTCTCTCATTACACATCCAGCATCATACCTTAAAATAGGTTATCTGTGTCTGAATGTGCTTTCTTGCATGCACTTCTGCTTTCCTCTTCCTTTTTGGTGAAGTTCCCCTTTGGCATTATTTCAGCCTTAGTCTGAAGAGAGAAGGATTGTTCTAGTGCCCAAGGATGCCCAATAACTGAGTTGGGAACTTATTTATTGAAGTACAAAATACAAATCTTGCCTAGAACAGGTACCCTGTAAATGTAAGTGCATAGTTCGAACGTGCAGTAATGCCTCTTGCTAACAGACAGCAGCATGATGGTTGCCAGTGCAGTCGAGTCACTTGTTAATAATATTTATTAGGAGGATATGGACCTGAAAGCACTTGGGTTTGATGTGGCAGAAGGCGTGAATGAACCATACCTCCCTGGAGACTGCGGGATCTTTGTTACCAAAGTAGACAAAGGCAGTATCGCTGATGGTCGGTTAAGGTAGGGATTGGCGTTGGAGATAATTGTGGTTTGATGATCATAATAAGCTAAATAGGAGCATATTGTAAATTGTCTTTAGTTTTTCCCATTTTTCAAAGTTTTTTTTTTTTATCGTTGGTGATGTGTATATTACTAATGTTGGTTTGGAAATCTCACCGAGAAGACCAATGCTTAAAAGTGTTACAGAAATCAAACACTGTTTGACTCATCCCTTAAAACTCACCAGGATTTGAAATGTTCTTTTGTTTCTGTGTCTTACGTACTCCATCTATTATCTCCTCAAACTTCAATCTGTTTATTTAGTTGTTGGGAAAGACGTGAAGATGAACTATTGAGAGAGGGCAAGGGGAGAGCGGAGCAAGGAATAATGTGAAATCCGCTCCTGTTCTTAGTGTCAGTAGAAGGTTTTTAGTAACTCTCTTCTCTCCAAATAATTGCTTTTAAATAAGGACCAGTCATTAGTGATTTGAGGATATACTTTTGCTAGTGAAGTGCAGACTAGAAGTTCTGCTTTTCATGTAGCTGCTATTTAATACTTTTTCAGGAACAGAGAACTCCAGATAATTAAGGATTACCGTATTGAGATCAGCTCTGTTACATCCCTTTGCATTAATGTTATTCGTGTGCTGCGTCCAGCAAAGTATGCTTAAAACACTAACCTGCTTGTTTCTGTTCATCTGCCAGAGTGAATGATTGGTTGTTGAAGATAAATGATGTGGACCTTACTAATAAGGATAAAAAGCAAGTTATTAAAGCTGTTCTAAATGGAGGTGGTGTTATTAACATGGTGGTTCGAAGAAGGAAATCCTTAGGTGGGCGAGTGATAACACCTCTTCACATCAATGTTTCCGGACATAAAGGTAATGGCTATAAAGGGCATAGGTAAATGGTACATGTTTGTTCAGCCAAAAATGGCTTGACATAAAGGTACACGTTCTGAGCCTCTGCTTAAATCCCACTGAAACTGTTACTTCCTCTTAGATGGGGATTTTCATTAATTGTTTTTAGCCAACTAAGACTGCTAATGGTGATGATAGCTTTTTTCTCTAAGTACAGGTTTTCTTTTTGGGTGGTGTTGGTTGATTTGTTAGCTGCCTGTCTGTAGTGTTACTGGGAGTGAAAACAAGACTATTAAACCCATCAGTTACCCCAGCTTTGTACCCCAAATCCTTTTTTTCCCCCTGCTGTGTTCTTATTTCTACAATAGGGTTTTCAAAACTGAAACTCATTTGGTTTGGTAGTAGTATCTATTTTACATGCAGGCAGGTCAGACATGCTGTTTGAGCAAGGTATTTGAGTTGCAGGAATTATTTTTTTTTTAAATTATTATTATTATTATTTTTTGTACTTTAGATAGTGGAGTCAATCTAGAAAATGGTGTATTTGTTGCTGCTGTTGTGCCCGGAAGCCCAGCTGCCAAAGAGGGTTCCCTTACTGTGGGAGATAGAATAATTGCTGTAAGTTTTAAGAATGTATTCTCCTTTTTTAATTTTTTAATTTATTTTGAAGTGTTATCACTGATGCTACTCTTTAAAATCCCAAACTTTCCAGTTGAACTTTTGCTTTCACTGTGTTATACCCTTTTTGTGTAGCCACTGAATATTTATTATGAATTAATGTGTTTGTAGGCTGATTAACATAAATTGCAGGTTATTTGCTACACCTAGTTCATATGAGATTTTTTGACAGAGACATTGACTTATATACATTTAGCTTATATATAATGATACTTGTGATTTTTTTATACTGACTAGGAGAGATCAGTTCCAAAAAGACATCCCTTGGTCAGATGAACAGTTTCTCATCTTTTAAATTACAGTATCACAGATACCATCCTTTTCCAGGGGGAAGATTTTCCCCATGTGCATTTGCAGCCTTAAATTACTTGTCTGATGTATGAATTCTGCTAAAATGAAATGGAAGGTGGTGACTGTGGATGTACAAATGCATAGAGGCTAATGTAGTGAAACAAGTGGTGTTATGCTGTATCTCTAGGAGGAATAGCAAAATTGTAGTTAGGAGGCTTGCTTTTTTTGGTGGAGAATGGAAAAATACAGGACAAAGTCAACCAGTCTTCAGTCATGTATACAGGGAAAACACTAGTTTTAGATGTCTCAGAGATGCTACCCTAACTGCTACCTTTGATTTATGGATGTCTGTTGTGGTTTTTTTGTGTGTAGATCAATGGCATTACACTAGATAATAAGTCACTTACTGAATGTGAAGCTTTGCTACGGAACTGTAGGGATTCCCTTACTCTGTCACTGATGAAGGTGAGTAGGAGAAGCTACATTGGCAGTATTTTGTTGAACTTATACAGAATTATTTTAGTTGTTCGGGGAAAAGTATATGAAAAAATGAATATATCATGTGGAAAAGTCTGCTAAAAGTAAGACCATCTGGATGCATTTCATGGTACACTCGCTCAACGGTTATTTCCAAAGTAAGGCTATTGTGCCATGTGGTAGGAAATTAAACTTATTTATTGCTCTTACTTCCTTCCCGTTTGTTTGCTGGTCACACGAAATGACTCGTGGCACAGTTGCTTTTTCTTCTTGGTTTCTCCTTCAGAGCTGCAGCAGTTTTGTACATGAAAGAGACGCTGCCTCCTGACTACAGAAAGGTTTGCTTTTAGTCAGGAGGGAGCTGCGCAGAAAACTGAACTCTGGTTGTTGTGAGGATTAAGTACGAGGCTTTCTTTTTCAGGCTTATCACTATAATAATATTGCTATAAAATATCACAAAGTTTTGCTTATTGAGTTGAGAATCCCGTTATGCTGGGCCTGTTACCTGGGCTTTGTGAGTGGTAATTCCACCTCCAGAGAGCTTGGGGTTTTAAGAAAGTAAAAAGATTAAATGTTTGAGGGGAAGGAGGCAATGTAAGATGACTTATTAGCATCACTTCACAGAGGTGTAAGTAGAATGGTGGTCCCTTCATTGTCAGTGCTTTTGCCACCATGCGGAGTTGCCCTTGTTGAATTGTTCTCAAAATGTTTAAAAAAAAAATGTAGCTTCATTTTTTCTGATGTTCTGTGCTTTGATTCTATAACATTTGATTAAAACTTTTGCGGCTGTATCTATACATGTCTTGGTATGTATTCAGGTATAGGTAGGTGAAGGAGGCTGGAATAGGCCTGATACTAAACAGAAATCAGCCATAACAATAAGGTGATACATGTGGTTTTTGTTTTAGGTTTTTCCTCAGAGTTCATCTTGGAGTGGTCAAAATATATTTGAAAATTTGAAGGATTCAGAAAAAATATCAAACTGTAGGGTTCACGCATCAGAGATACATGCCCAAAATAAAAGAAATCTGAAACTCAACAGCTCAACCCAGACTGACATTTTCAATCCAGACATCATGGATGGCAAGAAGGACCAGAGTGATCAGGGCAGCGGTGCGTTTTGCGATCACAAACCTTTCCCTAATAACACATTACGAGTAGACTCTCGTAGGAACGCAGTGCACGGTTGCCACAGTAATTCAGAACACAGTCTCAGCTCCTTCAGCCCAGAGACGTACGGGGACCAAGGCTATGGGGCTGTTGACTTGGACACCAGGAGGCTGCCTTTCGAACCTGCGGGAGCTGACTGTGTGGTGGTTGAGACCGCATTTGACAAAGGACATGGAACTAAGCATAGTGGTGGTACCTGGCCAAAAGTCATGGTTAATATCTCGGCAACGGAAACAGAAAAGTTCTCTGTGTACAAAAAGCCAAAACAAAGGAAATCTATCTTTGACCCTGATACTTTCAAAAGACCACCAACTCCTCCCAAACTGGAGTATCTTTCCCCTAATCAGGTGACGGGCCATTCACCTCAGCCATCAAAAGCTGAAGTGGCTTCAACTCCTCCAACTCCTCCTAAGAGAAGTGACTCGATCAAATTTAAACATAAACAGCAGGCAAGCTCTGCATCAGAGTCTACAGTAACAACTGGATCACCGCCCACCAGCCCAGCCACTGCCCAGGCTCCGGTGTCCTTGGCACTTAAACAGGACTCTGCTACTCTCAAGGGGCGCAGCAGGAATGCCGGGCATTATTATCGGGAGGAGGGAATTGACTGCACTCATCTCTCTTCAAGGAAATCCTGTGAAGACGACATTGGTTTTCAAAGAGTTGAAGAGCCAGAGATTAAAAGACCAAGGCCAAAATCAGCTCCTGCCCTGAGGCATAAAATGACCCCTATGCCCATTCCTAATCCCACGCTTCAGGTAGAAGCTTGGTATATTGAAGCACAAAACTAGAAAACTTAAAGTGCATTTTCAGTGAGGTTTTGGGTGGTCAGTTCCCGTAACAGGAGAACCATAGCCCGTTCTCAAAATCCAGGTCCCCTGAGAAGCTGCCCTGGACGCAGCTGGCACTTTGCAGTGTCACAAAATCCAAAACCAGTCGATGGAGTTGTGGTGTTTAACAGGTGGCCGTGGCTGCCAGACAGAACAGCGGGGTTCTGCTTAGCAGCTACATCTTGGGGTCTAATGCTGCTTGTTGGAAGATCTGGGCTCTTTCTTGTATGTTTTTGACAACTGAAAAAAGAAATGAAATAAAAATGTGGAGGTGGTTTTAGAGAAGCTGAGAATAGGGCCTCTTCAGTTTTACAGAAGTTAGATTGGTTGCCCAGCTCATGGCACAGATTAACGGCAGAAGGCATGCCATTCGCAATGTTGGGTTTTGTAAGCCTTTCTGTGTTTCCAAATCACGTTGTAAATCTAATCTAAAAATCATAGGGTGTGAGGCACCTGACACTGTAAAGATGGATTGTTTATGAGAATATGGTTTAATAATACCGTTCAAAATAAGAGTATAATTTGTTAGAATAAACCCTGCCGTGGAGGTTGTGGGTCATGTTTTATCAGGGTAGACAGAAGAAAAATGTAATGCAGCCTAGGAAGAACCTGTTTAAATGACCTCATTATATAAGGTGGCATAATGAATAATACAGTTTCATATTCACTGCCTCAGGTTTGCTCAGGTGGCAGGTACAGATATTTTATTCTGCCCAAATATAATCAGAATTTCCAAAAAGTGTTATTTTTGCTTGTATATAATTACAGCGTAGTGACTTAAAATGTCATATCCTTTGCCTGTACTTGTTTGTACCTGGATAATCCCATCCTCTTCACTTCAAGATTAAGCTACTGAACACCTTTGAAGGCGAGGTGTTTGCTTTATGTAGAATATCAAGTTGATCCCTCAGCACCGACAGTCCCCGTGTTTTGTTGTAGTGCGCTGTGGTGGGCGTATGCGCTGTCCTTGTTTTAACTGTAGTAATATTCTTATAGGGAGTGAGGAGTTTCTGGCAGTAACAAGGACATATGTAGGTGGAGACTTACACATAAGGAATTTATTATCTGGAACAGACAGGTATTTTTGTCACTCACTGTCTAGGAGGCCAGAAAGGATAGACAAGGACATGTTAAAATTGTTTTACATGCTGCCCAAGTGATATTGCCGATATCACATAGGTGTTGGTGTGAGGAGAAGAAGAACATTGTATAATAGAATTATGAAGTCTTGGGTTTTAGCGTTACTTGATGTATTAGTTTATTTTTATATATTTATATACATTCCTAGGGTTAAATTAGGACTAGGTTCTGTGATTCGCTTCTACATTCTGTGCTTCTCTTTTGGTTTGTTTTTTTTCTCCCTTTAATTTCTCCCCCATCCTTCCAGAAAATAGGCAGAGCTTTGTAACTCTGAAGTTGGTGACTGGAGAGCAGATACGGTATCGTGCCTCAAAATGTGGACACCATTCACTCTAAAAATTTCTTTCTGATGGAATTGTCTGTGTGCATCATACCTACGTCAGGTTGTGTGACAGTAGTGTCCACTTTGCATGTATTCATGCCTGAAGCAGCGTTTATAATAATAAAAATGTATACATAGAACATGCAATGTAGTTTAATTTGTAGCCATATTGGGCGTTATCAGTTTCCTTAGTTGTATACACACAGTTGAGTTCGTGTACTTTGATAAGTTGATAAATTTAAAGAGAATTTTCATTCCTGAGTAGCAGGTGGTACAATTACTGGTACACTGGTAACCCATGTTAGCAATCAAGTATTGGTTCTAAGGACCTCTGCATTTTAGTCTTTGTGCTCTCAGGAGTTCTTCCTTTAATTAAAAGACTGCTATAAAAACTGTAAGTACCTTTTCAGTAATTATTTTTCATTAGAAGATACTTCAATCTTTTTTTTTTTTGTTGTGTTGTACATCTCAAACGCGTACACTCTGCATACTGGTGTATGCATACCCTGCATACCCTGAACTGGTAGCTCTCTGGCAACGCTGAGTGTCTGAGCTGTTCTCACGTTCCTCAATTCACCAGTGTCTGCTTGTTATGCACAAAACAGAAGTTGTGGTGGTTCCAAAACCTGAATTCTTCTGTTGAAGCGAGGTTGCTCCACACATATCTGAAAATACAGGCTTAGAGTAAAACATTTTCTGGCTTGTTAGCCTGGTCTTCAGGAAACACTTGCAATAGTGGCTGAAGTAACAGTTGAAATGTCCTGTGAAAGCAATATTTTAGAGGAGAAACATAACTAAATGCTGGGTGTTTTATTGTGTAGGAAAGTGTATCAGTTAAGTTGGAAACATTGGCCTAAAAAGATAAAAAAATAAAAAGGACTAAGAGAGCAGGATGGAGGAAGAAGGGGGAGAAGTGAATAGTATCACTGAAAGATGAAGGTGTAACAAGCACATTCTGCAACAGGTACTAGGAAGTCCAAAGTTGCTTACTGCCTACAAAGTCTAGCTATTTTATTTTCTGTCTGCTGAATCCCCAACTTCCTGTAATCAAGTTTCTATGTTTTTATAGGTGCAGAAGTATGCTCCAGCTAGTGAGGAGCATCTGTCCCCAGAGCTGCAGGAATGGGCGCCCTATTCCCCGAAACGGTCTGCTAGGCACAGCGATGGCTTTGTGCCTGCCGCCTTGTACGCTGGCGGCATGTCAGCAGGTGAGTGACAGCACCCCTAGTTACTTTCTAGGGATTCCCTGAGGAATTTGTCCATATTGGACAATATTGGGGATTAGTTGTGAAAAAGCGCAGAACAAACATGACTCACACAACATATTTCTGTGGTCTGTTGTAATCTGACCATGGTCTGCCCATCTTTTGGACTGTGAAGAAGTGAAACCTGTTTAAGAACCATTCAGGGAACTGAGCAATTCCTGGCTGAAAGATTTGTTTCATCAGTTTCTGTGTGGCAGAGTACTGAAGACATTAGTGGTAGACAAGGTGTAGCCTGTCCATTAGGGAGACAAGTAAGATTTCCAGTATTTTTGGAAGTGGACAGTAAATGGAGGTGTCCCAAGCTTTAGCCGCTCCGCTTCAGAAATACCTCCAAGGAAAGCGGCCTGATGTTCAGAAAGTGCAGCACATTAAGTTCTGCCTATTGGAATTCAAATACTTGGAGTATCTCCAGTTGAGTGCCCAAACTGGTTGTAATCTTTATCTAAATTAAATGCCAATGTATTTGAGACACCGAACTGCCGAAGAGGGGACTCACTAGCAGCTCACACAATCAATATAATCAGGTAGAACAGAAAAGAGTTGGCATGTTGTCTCAGTTGATCAAACACTAGTTGGTATTGAAGTTCACATTAGCAGAATTTAAATTGGCGCTGAGTAAATGGAGTGCTTCAGGAGCTAATTAGGGTGTTGTATGCTAGTTGCTTTGAACTAGTCAAGAATCATTTGGTAAACTTGTTGCCAGATGGATTGTTCAGTCCTTAGCTACCTTCAGCAGCTGCATAGGAAACTTGATTCTCAAATCAAAACGGTATTGATTTTTATGAGTTTACCCTCAAATCTTTGGAAAGCCCCAAACTCCTGCACATTCTAGACATCACAGAAGACTTTCTTCTTACTGGAGACCATGGAGGATGTAATGATTTGTCTATCTGGAACAAGAGACAGGTTCAAACCCTGTTGTCCTAATCAGTTTCCAGAATGTAAAGTTGTGCTCAAGAGTAGCTCAGATCAAAGAAGCTTTGGCTCTTCTTTGATTTCTTTACTCCACTCTCTCTCTTTTATTGATAGCAGTAAAAAGTTTTAAAAGGTATCATTTCTGACTAAAAGCTTTATCTTGTCTTGATACCTCTGCATAATAAATCCAGTCAAGTCAAACCTGCATTAGACAATACAATTATTTGTCTTGAAATGTGAACAAGTTTTTGTTGTTGTATTCTGACAACTCATTTAAGAGGAAATTGGCAAGACAGAATTTGATTGAGTACTGAAGGATGAGTGTACTTAAAAGAACAGGTTGAGTAACAAGTTCCATAAATAAATATTGAAATACTATAATTTAAAGTCATAGGACACACTGGAAGTGGGAGTCTTTGAGGCAACAGAAGAGGAAGAAGAGTCATTTTAGCTGCAGTCAGTTCAAATACCAGATAAAAACTTGCATTCCTGTCAGATGACTATTCAGGGAGAAATGCAGAATTTTGTTGCTGGATGAAAAGGTTTGATACTTGAAACCAGAGAATATCTTTTAGTTACCAGTGCGTATTAAAATGATATACTGTGTAGAGGAATGAAGCTGGGTTAATTAGCATTGATAATATACAACCATGGGCTGGCTTCAGGGGCAGCGGGTTGGTCGATGTAGATAAGGTGCAGCTGTGGCTGGTTCTGGTAAGGGGTTGGGCAGCCGAGGAAGAGAGGGGAGGAAGAAGCAGAGAGAAGAGGGAACGTGTGCCCTGGGTCAGGAGAGACTAGGAGAAGGCAGAGGAGGGACTGGCATGAAGAGTATGTTGGTATGTGGTGGTAAAAGACCTTGTTGCAGCTGGCTAGTTTGGAGAATGCTGCAACAATACTGTGAATGACTTTTTTTCTGGTAATCTGCTTTATTACACTGACTCATTACAAAATTATAAACCAGATTTTAAAAATGCATGTACTACTTAAAAGGTGTCACAGTGCTTAATAATGTATTTGTCTGTATGCTAATAATTTGTATTTATCATACATGTGAATGTTATAATAAATTATTATATAAATGCTTAAATATATCTAAAATCTGTAGCTTATATGCTAGTGATAAAATGTGTTTTTGTCATCTTAAGCAGGTACGGTACCGAGAAGCTTAGCACCATGCCCTGCAGTAACTGCTGTCATGAGAAACCCAATCTATACTGCCTGGAGCCACAGAGTTCACACCAGCAATTGCCCATCAGTTGCTAGCCAAATATGCCATCAGCATCTGCATCCCAGGTGTTTTGAGATTTAGATCTCCTTAAATTTTGTTTTCATTAGGGTGAAATTGCTTCTGGTAGATGTTTTATACAGTGCAGAGTGAAACACCCTGCTGTTATGTGTTATTTTGACCCAGGGTTCTCAAAACCATTATTGCACATAAATGATGTGCCAGTTGCTTTCATGTCTTTCAGCAAATGATGGATTAGGTTTCCCTATGCTCTACTGGCTGATATTGACAAAGAAATTTTTTTTTATGAACGTATGTGTAGTGGGGTTTTTTGTCTTTCCCAAAATAGATAAAGCCTTCCCCTTTTTCTGTAGTGCTTTAGGCTGTTTTTCCTCTGACTTCTCCTAATTCATAAATGATGGGACAGTGGGGAGTTGGGAGGGAGAGGAGCATTCATTTTATTCAGAGATAACCAAAATTTTTTGTTGACTACTTTGCTATTTGCTGAGGTGCTATGCCCAGTTCTGTTGCCCTACTCTCCTTTTCTTTGGATGCAGTTCCCAGCATCAAGGTCGCCTGAGTTTGGACCTAAGTCATAAGCACTCCAACGACTACTCTGAAAATGCACGTACAAGAGCATCTCATGGCTCAAATTCATTACCATCCAGTGCAAGACTTGGTAACTAGCTTTTCTGATTTATTTCCTGTGTGACTCCTATCTATTGGAGACGAAGAATAAATGGAAAATTCCTTAAGTTCATTATGAGATTATCATAGCTAGCACAGCCTAACGACTTCCTGTGTTCCTTTGCTTCATTTATTATTTTTGGGTTTAGGACTAAAGGTATTCCCTGAAAGTAGCTGTGTTTAATTCATTCTTTACAGTCTGTCTTTAAATGCTCTATGTGCGTGAGTGATTGTCCTTTCTGTCCCTGTTACTGTTTGGAAGTACCTTTATAAAGATGGGAGGCCCAGCCAAAGTATTTTTGAGGTTCAGTGAGGTGGAGAGAAGAAGAGTAAAGGAGAGAGTGCCCAGAACAAAAAAATCAAGGATGACTAATGGCCTAATGTAAATCGTATTGTCGGAAGAGAAGTTACACTTATGTTTGCTTGAGTGAGATGTAAGATTGTTCATGCCTATCTTAGTAATGCCAAAGCGAACGCATGCTTTGGAGCAATGACATTTTAACATTGTACAAGTTTTAAAACTTTTAAGTTTTGTGGTAACATCTTCGTGCATGTTCCTGTGTTCCATCAATGGTTGGCAGTTGCATCTGAATAGAGCATGACAGCTTTGTAACCACAGCACAGTCTGCAACCAGTGTTAAAAAGTTTAGTATTCATCCAAGCAAAATGTGATCAGAATATTTTAATTGCCTTTTGGAAAGCCCCATGGATTCTTAGTAAATAACAGAGATACTAGATTCTTGCTTGAACTTCAACTTAAAATTTATTTGGTTGAAAAATATTCAAAATGGTTTTTATCCAAAAATGACTGCATATAGACTGTATGGCTGTATTGTGCTCTGTTCATACTAATCAACATGATACACACAATATATAGAAAGGTAATCACCAAGGCTTGTGCATAAATTCAGAGGTCATTTTAATGCTCATTAAAGAAGTAGAGTCTAAACGTATTTTTTTTTTGTTCAATGTAGTTGCTTTTAATTTTTTCATTGTTATGTTTTCTTCTTTTAAAAATAGGTTCTTCGAGTAACTTGCAATACAGAACAGAACGAATTAAGATCCCTTTAACACCAAGATATCCCAGGTCCATGATGGGCTCTGACAGAGGTGAATTATTTCATAAATAATTTAGTTGTACCCTTTTCAGTATTAGCAATCTCAAGCCTTTGCAGTTGTTAAATCAGGTTGCTCCAAAATCTAAATGTGACAGTTTTATTAAGGTTACAAAATTTGCAGTTTGTCACAGAAAGGTAAAAAAGAAAGAAACTTTCTAACGGAAGTTGATTTTGCTGTTAATTGACTCCAGGAAGTGGCAAACTGAGTAAAACTGCACAAAAAAAGTAAGAATAAGCATTGTATGAGTTTTACAGTTTAGTTTTCTTCTAGAATGATGTCTTCAATGTTTCAACAGTGAAGTGACCAGCATTATTTTTTTTTATTCTTTGAGTATATTAATTTGCATATTGTTACTTGATTGTAAATTATATTTTGAAATGCAGTGAAAAATTTTAGTACTTCATTCAAAATTGCTTGTTGGAGGGTATTTGAAGACATGATACGAATACCAGTTGGAGCTCTGGAGAGCTGTGGGATTCAGAGTTTGATGACAATACATGGCAACTCTTCACTGCCATTATTGCTCAAGTGTTCTATAGCCTTAATGCATTGTATGCAGTGGTTTTCCTAGCTGGGCAAATGCAGTTCTTACAAAGGGCTTTCATCTGTTGTTAGTAATTTGAGATTTCTTTTCTGTAGTTTTTTCAAAGGAAGCAAACGGAATGTTTTTTGTCAGGGCACTTGTTCAGTAAATTAGTCGGGGAGGGTACAACTAGGGAAGAGATCTGAAAGAAGTCATGGCAAGCATGTTTCGAATTTTTGTCTCTGTCTCTTCCTGTCTCTGTCGCTTTCCTGTCTCTGGGTGTGATTTGTGCTGGGGTTTTGCTGGTGTTTTCAGGTGTTTCATAATGTGTCTCCAACCCAAAGGAAAGGGCTATATGTAAATATTTTATTTGAAAGTAAACCTACATATTGTTTTTTTATTTTACTTCTCCTTTCCTGTTTTTTATTATTTTTCATTAACTTTGCACTGCTAAGTGTTTTCAGACATGCATATGGTGTAGCTTGTCTGTAGCATCCTCTCCTTGTTGAGAATGGCAGTAGTTGTATGCACCCTTACAGAAGACAGATTTGACATAGTCATTAAAGACGGTAAGTTTGCACTGTCTGAAATTAGTTACCTGGTCTCCCTACACCCTCTACGTGGTTAATAGAGTGCTAGTGAACAGTCGGTCCTCTTCCTTGTCTCAGATGGCTTTGGTGTCTTTCACTATGTCTGTGTAGATCTCCAGACTATGACAGATGCAGGACACTGAAACTCAGCTGTTGATTTTCCATAGGCTCCTTGTCACACTCTGAATGCAGCAGTCCCAGCTTGATAACTCCTCCACAGTCACCTCTCAACTTGGAAACATCTTCCTTTGCCAGCAGCCAGTCTCAGAACTCCCTTTCTACGTTACCCAGGATTTCCATTAGCCCCGTGTCTATTGGAGAACGTAGAAAAGATAGGTAAGGTCCCCACGTTATTTGTTCTTAATCCAAATGTGTCTGAGGGATCTTTGCACATTTGTTTATTAGGCTGAAGGAATGTGAACATTTAATTTAAATGACAAATGCGTAGGCGCAGAGGTGCACCTCAGGTCCTGTTACTTGATGCTTTTATCTTCTTTGCAAAGTATGTAAGAGATCTCTGTGTGCATTTTTTTCTTCAAAACTGAAGAGTAGATTCTGGAGTTTAGAAACTTAAGCAATTTCATAAGGGTTTTATTTCTTCCATGTTAGATGAATATCCGCACCAAGTAAGAGCATTCTAAATCGGAATACACCCCTTCAGCTGAACTAAGATGCTTGTTTCTGCTAGGCTTGTTCTGTACTCTGGAAAAATAAAATGAAGACTTGGTAGCATCTGATAGCTAAATATCAGGTGCCTTAGTGTTGTAGAATATGTGCTCTAACCACTGTGCCTTGATTCAATTTAGCCAGATAACATGAAAAATTGAGAGCATAACTGTGCCAGAACGTATGTCCCATATGTACAGATGCTATTTCACTACTGTGACTGATCCCTTTGGCTGTACCTGGACCGCTGCTAGCAATAGCGTTAAGTGTATGTGTAGCTGCTTGCAGAGTTTGAACCTGATTTGACAGCATTCTTAAAAACATGAGCTTTGTGTTTTAACAATTTTCTATGTCTCCTGAAGAAAATTTTCAAGATGTGTTGCTTATGGACATCTGATTTAATTTTATCATGATCTGGCTAGACTGAACATGTGAAAAAGTTTACATGAATTCAGAGCACTGAACAGTGAAGACACCAATCTGAAACAGGCTTTTATTTACAGTAAGGCAGCTGAGTGCCATTCTGGCAGTGTAAAGGAGCTATGATGTGTTGGAATATATTACAGTGATGTGGACTTGAAGACCCCTTTGTATTGCTTGATTTTTGTAAAAGGACTGACCATAAAAAATGTGTTAAAGGAATAAGGATATTCTGTATTCTAAGTTTTCTGGTAGTAATAAAAAGTTATTCATAAAATGTTATATGAAACTTCTTTCTCATTTAAAGAATTGGTAACTAAGTTATTGTAGTAACTCTAGAACTGATATTGTGTACAAAGGACAGTGTTATTTTGGAAGGGAATGTAAAGAGGTTTTTGTGAATTTTCATTCTTTCTTCTATGTGACTTTTGTACTATGTGTACTCAGTTTGTGTTCTTGTGTGACTGTTCTTCTAATGTCACTTGCAAATTCAAAGTCAAAATTTCTTTTCCCTTTCACGTGACTAATGGTGTGTAACGTGCAGCTTAAAAAGCTACGGTTTTGACACCCCTATAACTTTGTATCTCTGAGCACAGGATACCTGCTCCTATCTGTGGGAAATAATAACTCCTATTAATGTTGATCAGACGATCGAAGTGCAGTCAGGTTCCAGCCCCTTAGCTCTTGCTGTGCACATGTTTAAACCATGGTCTGAGCTGACTTTCTACAAATAATATCATTCTAGGTTGGGTTTGGGTTTGTTCTTTTTTTAAAATTTTTAAAGCAAACAAAAAAATTAACACACAGAAAGAGTTCTTAATTTAGGAAAGTGGCTAATTTAAGTCTGTCTTAAAAAAAATATGTTTGAAGATGCCTAGACAGCATTTTAAAAGGTGATTTGGTCTTATAATTGTTTCTGTTTCCCACAAAATACAAGTAAATCTCTTGGCCTTTCCCCAGATAAAAATTATACAAATAATAAAAAAAAAAAGTTTCTGTTTGTTCTGTTGATTTTAATTGAAATGAAAATTAAAAGTTCTGATCAATTAAGACTTTTTTCGAATCAATGTTTAGTGATTCTGGCAGGCAGTCTGAATGTTATAGAAGAGTGAGCTTCACTTGATTTTAATAACACTGCTTATCAAGTAAGACACCTTTTTAATGTTATCATTCTTTTGGTTTTTTATTGATTCTCTACTACATGCATTGCTAGTTATCTTTCATTTTGTATTTATTAGAATTCTAAGATACGTTCCTATGCAATTTCTATGAGTTTGATTCGGTCCTATTCCAATCCAAAACAAACCAAATTTTAAAATGCATGTGGTGGATGGAAAAGCAGAAAGGCATAATAAATAAAGTTCAGCATGATGTAATTTTAGTTTTTAATGAGGTAGTATGCCTTGATAGATTCTGTGATATTAAGAAGTGTCATGGTTTACATGCTCATATTGAGTAAAAAAAATAAAACAAAAAAAAAGTTAATTAATTGCAATTTTGTGGGAGCTAGCATAGTTTAGTTAAGATGTGTGACATATAGAAAATACGGGCTTCAGTTTGTTTGCTGGCAGTAAACCTGCCTTACCTTCATTACATGGATAGGCAAGCTCCGAGGGCATTACCTCGTAACAGTGCTGTTGATGGTATAAGGTTACCGGGTTCCAGTGGTGTATTTGTATGAGCAACCAGTTTTTATCTTTTATGCGTTATTAAGCTGGCAAACTATTATGCCTCTGCTGCAGACGTCACCGAATTAGTTACCTTTAAAGACCATGGCAACAAGCATCATTTATGAAATGATGTCCTCTTCCCTCTGCTCCCAGCCTCAAATCTTGCTCTTTCCAAAACTACTTTTCCTCAGCCCGGCTGATGTGAGTAGCCGCGAGTGAAGTCTGGGTAACCCAAAACAGCACAACTAAAATAGTATCAGCAGCTGGCACAGTTTAGAAAAAGTCTATATGATATAATGAAGTGTTAAGAAAGAAAACATTGAAATTAACACTTGTCAAATGTAGTATCATGCTACTAAAATAAAAAATACAGCACACCGGGTACCCAAGTTATTTCATTTCGAACAAGCTCAACCGTTTATATCTGCCTTGGCTGTGTAGAAATTATTACCTTTGTAGTGACATGAACCTTTTTAGGAGGCTGTTTGTTTGTACACACTGTGATGGGGCCAGTATGTCCACCCGAACTGTGGCGGGAGGAGAGGGGAATGTATCAGATTTTTCTTTTGTGTAAGCCGTTCTCTTGCTATGCTTACTAGTGTCTTACTACTGTGTGTCTTTTTCTAAGTGTTCTTTTCTTCTCAAATCTTCTACATCTTTCAGATATCTGTTCCGTAATAGGTCTTTTCTGAGAATGCCTGTGGCTCCTAGGCCTAGGTTCTCATCACTAAGGAGTTTGAGGTTGGCCTGATATAAGGTTGTCCTTCTTGAGCAGTATTGCGCACTTTGTGCTATTTTACATGTTTGGATAATTGCCCTGAGGAGAATTTGCATGGTAATTGTAATGCTACCATGCAAACCGCTTTCTAAATGGCTTGAGTTTGCAACTGCTTAATTTTCATTACTAATTTATGTTTCCCTGCATAAAAATATGGAATCTGGTATTTGTGCATTGCTGTCCTTTGGTTTATCACCTTATTATTTATGATGTTTATTTTCACCGGCAATAAAGACTCCCGGCATTTTTATTTGTAACATACCTTTCTAGATTATGGTTTGTAAATGACATATTATATACAGTGGTTTAATTACTTTTATATAATATGTATCTGGAAGCTTCTTTCCTACCAACTTCACCACCATACTATTTATAATTCATACTTACTATAATGTTTCAGAGCTGTCATGTACCTGGTAAACATTTACTGCTGCCACTGTACGTTGCATGGTGTTAGAGGAATGCATTTAAGACAGCTGATAGTAAATTTTTTTAAAGTAACTGTTTAAACCAATTTTATTACTACAGCTCAGACAGACATAAAGTATTGCATGTAACTTTGACACTGTGATGGTTCAAGTGCAATTTTTTCCAAATCAGTTTTAACTATCTCCTCTAAAAGGCCCTACATGGAAGAGCCACGTCATGTTAAAGTGCAGAAGGGTTCTGAGCCACTAGGGATTTCCATTGTGAGCGGAGAAAATGGTGGAATATTTGTCTCTAAAGTAACAGGTGGGAGCATTGCCCATCAAGCTGGCCTTGAGTATGGTGATCAGTTACTAGAGGTAATTGTTTGCTTACTATTCCTATGGCTTAATGAATCAGTTCATATGATTGCAGCTGTAACTACCTTCCCCAAAAGAGTATCTTGTGAAAGTTTGTGTGCCATGAGCTATAGCAAAGGGTACTCTCTAATGTAATACTCCAGTAACTGGCTTCTGTGACTCTTTCTCAAGCTTTATCATAAAATACTGTCTTTTGATGGTACATCTGCATTGCATCTTACATAGACATAATTAAATTTTAAGTTAGCTAGTTATGGTGCTTAAAACAAATACAGTCCCAGCACCGTACTTTGCCTGATGAGGTGATTCAGGCAGCTGGCTCGTACAGAGTTTCATGTTGCTGTTGGTGTGCCATACCCTTGCCTGAGATACTTGGTTTGACAAATACTCAAGTAGGCTTTAGATTAGCTACAGTTATGTTTTTGCCTACAGTGTTAGATAAACATGTGGAGGAGCATTTTATGAAGTACAGAGCTGCTTTGTAAATGTTAGATCCGATCATGCTTGTGTATGTTAAAGCATCTTCTTTTCCACAATGTGTAGATGATATTGCAACAGACCTGAATGGATCATGGATCTGAATTTATCTTTAAATCCTGAATTTATTCAGATCAGTGATGTGATCCAATTTGTATTTAACCAGTGTTATGAGACCATAATATAGCATAGAACAAATACGTCTTTCAACAGTAAAAAGATTTTTAAACTCATGGTCAGGTTACCAAATACTGTAAAATTACAGTGATTCCTTCCAAACAGTAAACCCCTAGGAAGCATTGTATAGCAGCATTTCCATCCTCCTGTTTACCCCAGTGTTAAAGAAGTTAGCGTTTAGACATTAATTAGGAGACTGAAAGAATGGTTTTTGCTGATTTCCATCTGAAAACTTGACATCCTGGTTTGTGCTTTTTTTCCGTAGTTTAATGGAATAAATTTGAGAAATGCTACAGAGCAACAGGCTCGACTAATCATTGGACAGCAGTGCGACACCATTACTATTCTGGCTCAGTATAACCCACATATGTATCAGCTCGGCAATCATTCACGATCAAGGTAAAGCAGGGCAGACCTTGAGAAAACTACTCTCTTGTCCGTGGAGTTACTTGGCTATTTGATGATACCTTTACAGGGGATGCGTTTGCAAACATCAGTGCATTTGTGCTGATGAGAAGTGTGATTGCTTAGACAAGTAATGTGCAAATACGTCCCTGTCAAAAAGAAAAGAAAAATGCACCTGCTCCATTTTCTGGTTTTATTTGGGCATAATTCTTAGATATATTAACCTAAACCCAAAGATGACTTCTTCCTAGGATTATAGGTGCCTAGTATGTCAGATGGATTTAATTTTTTTTTTTTTTAATAATTGGAGTTTCCAAAAACTAATTGGAGAATCCATATGACCTAGTGAAATTATCCGTCCTGTTTTGATGTATGGTCGTGTTTCGAGACTGAGGTTTATCTTTTTCTTAGACTTATGGTAAATATATGTTATTTGGCATGCTGGTTTGGGTTTTAGGTTTGTTTGGGTTTTTTTGTTTGATGTTGGGGTTTTTTTTTCTTACTTGATTCATGGGCAAATCAAAAACTTTGTCTGCATGGAAAATGTTTGGCATTGGTGAAACACTACTAACCCGCCAGTCTTCTATTCTTTTTTTCTCTCTCTTAGTTCTCGCCTAGAACCTGTGAGTAATCATTCCACCCCTCAAGGCAGTGGAGCTGCAACCCCTGACAATCATTCCATAATTGATACTGTGAGTGAACAGGATGAAGGAACAATGACACCCCCATCCAAACAAACCACACCAACCACAAGTCCCCGGAATTCCTTAAGGTAGAGCGTAAAATTTTTGCCTAAATGAAAAAAAAATTGGTTAGGCTGAATGTGAAGGGTATTAAAATACAGAGTGTGCTTCTGTGAATATGGTGTCTGGGTGAAATAAGTCAGCAGAGAAGTTAAGTGCACCCCAGGATAAAAGAATATTTTTTCAGGATGTTTTTGAAAGACAGGGTTTGCAAGGAGTGGATAAAAGTTTTCTGCAAGATTGTTTACTTAAGAAGGTCTGCAAGGAACACCATATTTGTCTCATAAGACTGTATCTGTAGGTGACCTACTTAGAAATAATTTGAAATTTGGTAAATATATATTCTTCAGTTGGCTAGTTGACTGTATGTAATGCAAGTTTTTAAACTGAAGTACATGTGTTCTTTCTCCTTGTCAAAAGGGGCCCTGTGGACACAAACAAAAGGACCCCTGAACCTAGAACTGTTGTTGTTAAAAAATCCCAAGTTGATCTTGGGATCCAGATATGTGGTGGCAACCTGTATGGAATATTTGTTTCAGACGTAGATGATGATAGCCCAGCAAAAGGACCTGATGGACTAGTCTTGGGTGACATGATAATTGAGGTAAGCTATTAAAAAAAGCCTGCAGCATACTGACAACGTTTTTAGGGTGGTATAAAGAGGGAGTTGTACAAAGAATCGTGCTGTCTTGCAATGGGAGATGTTCTGTGCATCTTGAGTTCCTGCTACAAAAGCTGGGTAAGGATGGTGAGAATGCATAACCTTCATTCTGACGGTGACACACGAAGAGCTGGATGATGTGGATGGGGAGAACTACCACTGCTGAAGGCACAAGTTGCCCACAGTTTGAAGGACTAATGTATGCCCACTGGGAATTCTGAATGCTTGCTCTCTTCCTCTAAGAAGGAAGCCTTGAATCCAATTGCTGTACATAGGGGAAAGGCAAGGATATGAAAGATGTTGCAAAACAGAGAACAACATTGATATTATCACTGTGAAATTCTAATGAGAGTTTAGGGAGAGCCATGCAATATGTCTTTGAGTCTGCTTTCTGTATCTAAAACGAGAATATTTATCTACTTGGCAGGACTGTTAAGGTGATAAACACATATGTGCTTATGGGCTTTTCAGATATAACTGAGTGTTGAGACTGTCTGGGCACTGAGACTCTCCCATTGCACTTCTAGTATCCAGATGGAGATTTGCTTTGTAACTGTTTTTCTGACTTTGCTCAGACCACTTGCTTTCCCTAAAACTACCAAGTTCTTTCCAGTGTAGTTTTTATGATCTCAGCTTATGCTTTGAAAACTATTCAAAGAAGTGCAGACTCTTCTCTGACGGTGCATGTGTCTGCTGTGTCCACTTGGGTATTTTTTTTTTCCACCTCCGTGTCTCAGATCTCCTCCTAGACATCTTCAGGTGCAAACTATACTAGAGTTAAGTGGTAAGATTTACTTCTATATAGAGTCTGCCAGTGGGAAAAAGAAACTCATTTTACATGTTTTCAAGCTCACCAAATTCTGTTGCCTGTTAAGGTAAAATTTCACACCTAAGGGTTTCTGTGGTTTGTGTTTTGCAGTATGGGTCCATTGATATGCGAAACAAAACAGCTGAGGAAGCTTATCTTGAAATGTTGAAGCCTGGAGAAAACATCAAAATAAGGACTCAATACAGAATAGAAGAGTTTAACAAGATAAAAGAGCTTCCTGGAGATGGATTCTATATCAGGTATTTGGGCGTGACTGGTGAAGACAGTGTAAGGCTGTTCGGATGATATGCAGAGCATCTTGAGAGAAATGGTACAACAGTTTTACCACCTTTTTTTGAATTCAAAGTTTACTCATTTATCCCAACTAATCTCTGGTAGTGAATACACTATCTGTGGCCTCTGAAGTCTGCGTGTTTCACTGTAAACTTGTGTGCTCTTCAGATGTAGAGTGTGCCACTGATCTGTGAACTGATTTTCAAAATAAGTAGGCATGTTCTTCCCTTGAGTTGATGGAGATCAGTTGCAGACCCTATTTATGTTTTCCTTTGCAGAGCACTTTATGACCGTCTGGCAGAGGTGGAACAGGATTTAAGCTTTAAGAAGGATGACATTTTATATGTCGATGACACTCTGCCACAGGGCAACTTTGGTTGCTGGATGGCTTGGCAGCTAGATGAGAATGCTCAGAAGCTGGAGAGAGGACAGATTCCAAGTAAATATATGTGAGTGACCTCAGCTACAGTATTTATCTTCTAGTCTTTAAGAAGTCTGACTAGTGAGATGTGGTATAAGAGACTTGTTTGCTTCTTTTCTTTCTGAGAGATACTAATTCTTAAACATGTCATTTTAGGGATGATGCATTTCAATAACCTTGAATTAAATATATTGCTCTATCAAGTTGTTTTTAATGCTGCTACATGGTAAACTAGAAATAGAAATGATACATAGACCAGTGTAGTGATGGGGTAATAGAATAACAAAAGTGAGAATAAAGCAAAAATATCCTTGAATCCAAGGTTAACACGGTTGTTCTCGGGAAACATTGGTGGTTTTAACGTTGCAGACAGCAACGTCATCATAAGCCTGTGCATCCACCACAATCTCGTAACGTTGGTAAAGCAACTAAGAGGAGTTTGCAGGAACTACAGTTTTTACGTGGTTACTGAAATCATGTTAGTTATTACTCAGTGATTAAAATATTTTTTTTCTTTTTAAGATTACTGAGTTTGTGGTTTACTTTTCTTCCGACAGTTTTCTCTCCATGTTGTAACTCAAATTTTGTTCCGACGGTGGGACAACGGTGCTGTGTGGAATGTGTGGAAGTACAGTATGTACATGATGTACATGCAGACCCAGACACATAATTGATAGGCTTGTTATTGGAAGATGAATAGTAAAACCTACGTTTTACATGTGTTACGTGGAC
>JAVJGJ010000062.1:44919611-44965301 GCA_035590215.1 Microhierax caerulescens
ATTGTATTCTAATTTTTATTGTAGAGGGATATGTATAAACTGCATAAAATAAACCTGTAATTTTGGATTGCTAATAAGTTGTTTGTAAGGATAAGCATAACATGCAGCTTTTTAGAAAGAATGGGGTCTTCACTTCTCTGCGAGGCTGAATTAACTGGCCAGTAGGTGCTTCTGCCTTGGAGAATTTTGCTCTGCCTGCCAGTGTGGTCACCCTTTGTGCCATGCCACTATCAGTATAATAAGGATCCTGAGGAAACGATGGTAGTGTGAGGTTTTCAGATGCTTATGTTTTGATTTATGTTAATGTTTGTTTCTGATGAATTTTCTCTGTTGAAGGAACTTGGACTCAGGCTTGAGACAATAGTTTCCAGCATGTTCCGGGAGCAGTGGTGATACTGTTTACAGAAAAAAATGCAAAAAGATGAGTTTAAATACCAACCATTTAGTCTGTTTCGTTATAGGATGGATCAGGAATTCTACAGGAGACACAGTGTGTCTGAGGCGAAGGACGAAAGCAGCTCATCTAAGACATTGTCAGCGGCAGCACGAAGGTCGTTCTTCAGAAGAAAGCATAAACACAAGCGAAGTGGTTCCAAAGATGGAAAGGATTTACTAGCTCTTGATACAATCAGTACAGACTCAATTCCTTTCTTGGATGGCAAGTACCTTTGTTATACTTACAAGGGGGTTCCCTTCCCTTCTTTTTCATTTTTGTACAGCTGTAGCATGACATGGAGTGATGTTCCTTTCTGGTTGGTCTGAATACCAATGGTCATCATATGTCCCATCATGTATATTTGTTTTAATAACAATTTTTTTTTGTGTTAAATAACAAGATGGAGTGTTTCAAATTAGGGTTTTTGGGTAGTTTAGATCTGTTAGTATTAATGTCTTATTTGCCGAGGGAGATTGCTTTTTGGTGCATGGTTTGGACCTTTCTTTCAACTGTTTCACTTCTGTCCTGGTTGCTTAGTCTAGACAGAAATCCTGGGCACCACTCAACAATCTCCACTTTTATTTCTTCCCTCCTCTACAAAAATCACGTTGGTTACAATGCTTACTTCCTTGGAAGAGCCTTACAAACCAAACTGGAGAAAGGCAGTATCATGTCTTCTTTACACTTCTAGGAAAATATAGGAATGGTTGCTTTTAAAGTTTGGGTGAGGGTTGGGGGTAGAAGCACCAGGTTCAATTAGAACAATGTCTATTTGAAGCTGGCAAGCCTAGAAAATTACAATAATGGCTAGTGAGCATTTTCTGTACTTGTTAAGGCCCTTACCCATTGCAAGGGACTGGTTTTCATAATTACCGTTAGGTTGCTTCTGCTTCCCTCAGGAATGCCAGGAGAATAATTTATACTTTTATAAGTAAATCTTCTCTGTGTGTAGATTCTACAAGTCTGGTGTATCAGCGTGTACAGAAAGTGGACTGTACGTCTCCTAGGCCTGTCCTTATTCTAGGACCTTTACTTGATGCTGTGAAAGACATGTTGGTCAAAGAATCCCCTGGAAAATTTTGCAGATGTCCTCTTGGTAAGTATGCAAATATAACCACTGTATTGTTGCTCAGAATGTGTAATAGTAACGTCTATAGAAGTGAACTAAATGGTAGTACAAACTTTGAAAAAATCCCAAGATTCTGAATTGGCAGGCAGTTTTGTTAGCTTTGTTCTGTGCCTAAGTAATAGTAATTGAAGTTGATTTCTTCTGGTTCAATCAAACAGAGGTTATGAAGGCTTCCCAACAAGCCATTGAACGCGGTGTGAAGGATTGTCTGTTTATCGATTATAAACGGAGGAGTGGGCATTTTGATGTGACAACCGTAGCTTCTATAAAAGAGATAACAGAAAAGGTGAGTCACTTTTACTCTGTAGTTCTTTGTACATGTTGTGATATATGGTCGTACTGTGTTGTGGGGTGGAAATTGTGTTAGCGTTGTCCTCCTGTAAGACATTCAGAGAATTGTTCCCCAGGCTGCTGAGTAAAATAAGTTACCTCGCTTTGGCATGTAACTCTTTAAAGATTATTCTATCCAAGCTTACCTTTGTAGAAAGTAGAGATGTCCACTTTCTTTTACGGTGTTATTAAATACAGTTAGAAATTATTTTCTTAGATTCCATAGATTCCAACCCCTACCATGCCAAAAGAGGATTTAGATTTTTTTTTAACTCTTGCCTTTAATGCAGTCATATAGAACGTAAACAGCGTAATAATCCTGGAGACAGATGTTAACTAAAATCTGAACAGTGCTTATAGTTTTCTGCCAAACCACACAGAAAATCTTACTACTTTAACGCTTGTGTTTGCTTGTGGCTTCTGAAAGAGAAAACAAATACAAATATTTAAATTTGGATAAGCTGTATTGCATATATTTCAATCTGAGTTTTCATTTCATGACTCCTTCAAATACTTTTATTTCTATCAATGCATGCTTTTGATACTACGAATGGAATTTCTTGCAGTTTTTCATCTTCTGTCTTTGGTAATAAATCCATTGGGTACAAATCGCTCAGTAGCCTCAAAATGCTAAATGTGTAGCAAAATTCTGTTGGGTTGCTATGATTTAAGTAAGGGAAGAACTGGGGGGGTTTCATGTGTGCTTGTGCTTTTTAACTGAATGAGTGTTTTGCATTTACATTTGATCTTAGGATTGTCATTGTCTGCTTGACATCGCTCCTCATGCCATCGAACGGCTCCACAGTGTTCATATCTACCCTATTGTAATTTTTATTCGCTACAAAAATGCTAAACAAATCAAGTAAGTCTGTGAGGGGTATAGTTCAGGGATGTTTATTTTAGCTTAAAACAAATTTGTTATCTTTGTTGTTTCTTTCATCCTAGTCATCTTAAATCACTTTAAAATGAGGAAATTAATCCTCATAAAAACTGCTGTGAGGTATATGGTCGGAACTTCATTTTGGTTGCATGACAATTAAGTGAATCTTTCAAAGAAATCAAACAATGTAGACGAAACAGAATGTACTCCCGGAGGCACTCCCGTCTTCCTGCTCACCCTTGTATTAAACCATCAGACAGATATGGGCGAGATCCATTGAGGATTAAGTGGGGGTGACCAAGAGCTGTTCTTCATCTTCCCAGTGGGACCAAGTGTGTGGATGCAGTGCCAGCTGATCCGTAACCTCAGCTTTCCCACCTTCCTTCTCCGGCGATAACGGCAAGGGGAGTCCCCTTTTGCCAAGGACTGTACGTGCTGTGGTCGTCTCGGGCCACGCTCTTCCATAAATGGGAATTGCCTGCTCGGATACAGCCAGGGACAGACCGCAGCAGTTACCAACCCCGGTCCCTCCCCTGATGTTTGAGCAGGCCTTCACACATTTCCATAGATTGATTTGGCAAGAACTGACAGAATCTCCCAACATAAGTATTAAGAAACAGTTTTGTTGAGAGGTCTTACACTTGGATACTTTCATTTTGAGAGTTGATGACTTATGTTCTTGATCCATGGGTAAATTTGATGACTGTCTATGAAATACAGAAGCTAAGTATCACCACTTCCAAGTAGAAGCATGAAAAAAAGCTATCTGGTGTATTTCATTATCACTGTAGGATCATGCACTTGAATGATAAATGGAACTGTCATGCCTTGAGCCCCTTTGGAAATGGAATGGCGACCATTACAGCCATTTCCTTTTTTTTGGAAAGTGACAGAGAGCGATTGAACTAGACAAGCAATGATTTCTAGCAGTCATCAAAATAACATAAAGTGGCACATTGTCTCTGCCTGCCACAAGCACCAAAGGTTTTTCCAAATAGGCTTTTTGATATAGCACAGGTCCTACTGGCATTCTCTGAAATGCCGTACAGCAGTGATAGGTTAGTGTAGTAGTGGTTATTTTTTTTTATTTATAAAATAACATTGTGCTGGTTTTCTCACTGCTATAAGAAACTATGCTTATATTGTTTCAGTACAAATCTAATATGACTTTACTAGTTGATTGTAAATTCTGCTTCCTTTTAAAAACAAATCCCCTACTGGGGACCCCATGTCAGATATGGAAGGGAGTGTTACAAGCCTTTATTGGAATTCAAATATTTTTTATTTTGAATTTTTATTTATCTGTATTTTTTCTTTCTTTATGTCCAACAGCTTGTAAAATAGAAAAACAGTCATCTCAAAAAATGTGTCATGTATAAGATGACATAGGAATATATTCTGTTTGCTTGATGCTTCAAGCCCTTAAGGAGCAGTGCTTGAGCCCAGCTTTGTGTAGGGAGTAGTGGTGTGTACCATGAGATGATCCGATTCACATGTACTGGAAAAAATTTTGTTCTTTCTCCCTCAACTCCCTCCCAATCTCTGAGAATTTAAAGGAATACCATCTTGGTCTGATGGCAGATAAATTTGTTAGCACTGACGTGATCCTGGCGAATATGCTGGTACTGCTGAAACACAGTAGATGGCACTCCATGCACAGGATTGTGCCTGCAAATTAATTGGCTTTTCACATTCACCCAACTGGAGGTAATCATTTCAAGACCATTTGAAAAAAAAAAATACTCTTATACAAGGTTGTTTGTTTGTTTTTTTTTTCTTTTTTTGCAGAGAGCAAAAAGACCCAATCTTCCTGAGGGACAAAGTTACACAAAAACATTCCAAAGAACAGTTTGAGACAGCTCAAAAAATAGAACAAGAGTATAGCAAGTACTTTACAGGTTAGTATTTAATTGACATTTCCCTAGGAACGCAGTGACAATCTAATCCATTTACAGTGTAATTCAAAAGATCTTATGTTCCTTCAAGGAGCACTTTTTTGTCATTCTGCCTTCCCTTTCGGCAAACTCATGCTCTGGTGTTCTGGGAGAGGAAGTCTCACGACATAAGTACTATCTCTTGCTTTTACGTGCTTTTGTTTTATCATGTTGTGTATCTTATGACCTAAAGAGATTGTGAAAATGTTTCATTACATGCCAGTAGTACTGGAAGTATGGTCGAGATAATTTGACACAGTGTTGTCGGTTTTATACCATGTCAGGAATATGCTGTTTTGTAATTGTAGAAATCGAACAAACTAAAAGCAGACAAAGCAACCACAAAAAAACCTTGTAGTGTAAATTAATGATTCATGAGACATACTTTAAATCTTACAAGAAAGGAAAAAAAAAAAAAAAGCTGTCAGAGGCTTCTGGAGCATGAGTTGTAATTTGGAATAATTGAGTTCAGCTTCAGAGGCCCTTTTAACATCATAAAGTATATTATAGGAATCTTGGGTTGTAATTAATACAGTATTTTTCCCAGAGAAAGAAAACTGAGGACTGTCACTGCTTATTTCAAAGTGTATTTCTGTGTGGTTCCACATACATTGAAAAGAGTGGGGATAAAATTCTAGCCATTTTGATGCGAATGGCAACAAAACTTACAAAGAAAAAAAACAAAAACAAAAACAAAAATACACTGCTGAACCAGCCCATCCCCAGCTTTCCATGCCCTGAGCAATGGGATTCTCACAGAAATATTTTGAGGCATACCTGCTAAGTGCAGGGGAGGGAAGGGGGGGTGTTTGATATAGCACTATCTCAGCCCATCCTGAGAGAAGCTGCACGTTCTCAAGAAAATCAGTTACCTGGTATGTAATGGCCGTACATGTTCTTTTATACGCTACTTATAAACCCTCACGGCACTTAATACGTGCATGGCCAGATTGTGTCACCACATGTTATCTCCTGCTCCTTCTTAAGGCATTTGGTACATTTTCGTTTCACCCTGACCCTGCAAGTAGCACTCGGTCCAGAAGAGTCCTGTGTGCATCTTCACGCATGCCCTGTGTGCAGGGCCTCCTGCTGTCAGTGCCAGCCACAGGGGACCCCAGCTGCCATCAGCATTTCCAGCTGCTGGTACTCAGAGAGGGTTGGTGTTCGAACTGCACTGACATTTAAGCTTGTTGAAATTACAATGTTGTGCATAAAATAAGCCTGTAGATGGGCATGTGGGACGTGGTGGCTTCCTTGTGGAGCTGTGACACACTCTCTCAGACCCAAGCTCTGTGACTCCTTGATGATGTACTTTTTTTGACTAATGACTCTCACGCTGCCTTTGTTTCCTGTACCAAGTTGTGAGCACAGTTTGTAGTCCCAATCACTTCTTCAGTGCCACTTGTCACCTTTCATAGACCTTGGCTGCTGCGCTCTGTATCTGAACTCACCTGACGCTCACTGCCCTATGTACCGCAGAGTCAAGCGGTGCTTTACGTGAGCTCAGATTCTCTCTTTTCAATAACGGAAATTAAGTCTTCTAAGACTTTCCATATTTTTCCAGTGTTAGTGGTAGCTGAGGCCAGAGGTTTTGCTGATGTATTTCTCAAGTCATGAAGCCCCTCGCTTTTTAAGTCTTAAAGCTAATACATTCTCCTCTCCTGTGTCAGTGTTGGCATTTTTACTTTTTATGACTGTTAAGTTTAGCAAGAGTAGAATGAAAGGTGTTCATTTACCTTTTGAACTGATTTTCATAGAGTTGCTTGCTATCGGCCTTTTGCTCTTTGAACGTAGCTGACAATAAGAGTCAGAGTAGCAACGGTCGCTGTTTTATTTAGCTCAGTGATCTGTGATCTGCCTCATAATTTACTTCTAATATTTGTAAATAGTGTCTAGTTGCTACAGCTGTAGTCTCTATGTATATTACTACATAAATATAAAACTCGTAACGCCACATGCTGAACAGAGAAGGTTTATTCCAGCAGGTTCTGACCATCTTTAGACTTAAACTTTGTCACCTGATGCCTCTGAAAATAGTACATGAAGGCCTCTAACACAACAGTTGTCTTAGTTGATTATAGCCATCAAGTCTGTGACTTCCCTGGGCTGTTTGAAGAGCTAGCAGAAGAAACTGCGTATTGAATGCCTGACCTCTTTGCTCTGTTTATTTTTTCTTGTTTTAATAGAGTCATGCATCTGGCAAATATCGAATTGGGGAGATTATTTCTGATCTGTTGATAAACACTTTGCAGAAAAATGCAAAGACTGCTCTTTTTAATTAGTCATAACTGTTTGTTCCAGTCTCATTCGTGCGTGTGTGTTGGGGGGGGTTCTTTTTCTCCAGGCATTGTCCAGGGCGGAGCCCTTTCAAGCATTTGCACTCAGATTATGACAACTGTCGATCAAGAACAAAACAAAGTCCTGTGGATCCCAGCTGGTCCGCTGTAGATTTACTTTGCTGTGAAACTACTTTGCAGATGTAAATAACCAACTAACTTTCTATCTGATGGACACTGTCCATTTCTGTCCTTATAAAGATATCCGTAAGTGATTTCTGTTTCATGAAGGGGAACGATAACACTGAACACGCAAGGACCGACGAGGCACGTGGGAAGGGGTCGGTCACTTCACCGAGCTTGTCTCTTACGCCGTATGCATACACATGGCTGGGTATCGAGAGGGGTTGTGACCTGCGTGTGCTTGTCCACGAGTAACGAATTTAACAATGCTGCAAAACCCTGTAGAATGACAAGTTTACAAAAACCTTTTCAAAGTATTTGGTTGTTGCTGTTTACTTGAAAGTCTTTTTGTTTTGTTTTGTTTTTCTGAACTCTGTGTGTCCTTTCACTTAATGAGGTAACTCTCCAAAACGGAGTGAGATGTCTGAATGTGAGCAACAGTGTGCAGACAGTGTGACTCTTGAGTTACAATTTTGACCATTTCTAAGCACATTGTTGACTTGACAACCAGGTACTAACATGGGATGGAATCGGTACGTCTTGGGAGTAAGCTCAGAAGGAAGTACACTCCTACAGGGCAGACCACTCTTTGTATCCTGTCAATGCTTGTCTGTCAAAGATACTGTTTCTTGGTTTATGCATGAATCTAATATTTAAGCGTCATAATATATCTGAACAATCCAAGCTTAAGTGTGTCAAGAAATAATAACTTCTGGTTGTTGGGCCTGGATTAAGTACTGGTGGGGAAGAGTCGTGAGCTAGGCCTAGCATGCTGTGTTCTGTCACCTTTAGGTACTGTAAATATGGAAAGCTTACGTTGGTGCAATTTTGCAGGGTAATTCTTAAGCTTTGTACTTCTGTGTGTAGCATTCACATAGAATGTTTTTTATTTAAGAGCAGCCACAGTTTTAGGGCTTTGATTAAAAGCCTTTAGAAAGGTACTAAATTGTTAGTGGTTTCACTGTCAAAAATTAAGTGATCGTTTAGTTTTGGTTGCAATACTTATTCACCTGTTGTACCAAACGCCATTGTATCGGTTCCCTGTTTGTTTTTTGCACTTCTGACTGTGTGTTCCTAACACAGGTTTTGTACCTGTCTCTTCTGTTTCTTGTGCCATGTTTCTTGGGTACTGTATTTTAATTGTTTTTAAAATATCATTTGAGTAGAACTGCTTTTTGGTCACTGTTCCTAACATTTCGTTATGTAGGGTTTCTAGTTTTACACTACAGGCTGTAGTTTTGCTTCTATTTGCAGCTTTTTTAATTACAAACAAAAAAGAAAAAAAAAGGGATTCTTCTTGCACAATTCTTCAAAGAAAGATCTGGCCCTAAATTTAAGTTCTGCTTTACAGATGCTATTTTATAGTTCATAATACTTTATATAGTATTTAGTTATATACTATATAAAGAGAATATTTTGAACTATAATACATATTATATATATAGTATTGTATATAGTATTATACCATACTATTATAGTACTATATATATATATATATAAAAATTACAAAATAGGAAATGGTATGGATTAATTTTACTAGTCAAAGTACTTCTCATGGTAAGGGACAGCAGTTGTTTTTTGTTGATCTCATTTTTTGTTTGTTGTTTTTTAAAGTTTGAGGTCAGAGTAGACTCCAGTGGTACAACTGAAACAGGTACTGTTCTGACATGGATTTTCTGTACTAAAATGGAAATGTCACTTTGTATCAAAAAAAAAAAAAAAAAAGTTAAAGAAACTGATTACTAAATAAAGGTCAATTTCTCTAACTTGACTTGTGTGTAAAAGGTGTGTATAGTTGAGTCCTCATGTAAGGTTTTTATTTTCTGATGAAAATTGGTGCATATGAGCTTCAAGGGCCCACCTTGAGAGGAACGAGTTTGGGGGTTGTTTTTGCTCAGCCTTGCATATGTCAATACCAAAGATGTTCAACAGAAGTGAGATGTTGGTTTGTGTCAATGTATTTTTAGCGTTCTGGCCCAGTGGTGTTAGATTTCAAGTGCAAATGCAATTGACTGGATGGAGGCTTTAACTGGAGAATGAGTCTATCGCTGTTACTTTCAAGTGAGTGTCGCTGGAAACCAGAGAAAACTTAATAGGCAACGTTGTGACTTGTTAGCTTAAAGGCATGTTGTAGAATTTTGTGCCTTAGTTTTTACATGTCAGACAGACCAGCCTCTTCTGTTCATCGAGTTATCTGAAAGTTTAGGGAAGGTAGTTATTATATGTATTAACTTTTCTGCTTCTTCAGTTGCTTTATTCTTAGATGCCAAATAGCCTTAGATGCCAAATAGCCTCAGTATGAACCAGATCGGTGGATGGTCAGTCTTCTTGTAATCTGCATACCTGGTATTTGGTCATAAGACAGTACTTGCACCTTACCTGTTTTTCTTGAAAAAAAACCCCACCATGGTGCCTTTTTCTGAAAGAGGATGAAGACAATGAGAATAGGCAGGTTCTGGCAGGTCAGTAGCAGGCATACCTTGCATATCTGCTGATCGCAAGGAAGTAGAATGGAAGTCATGCTTAAACACTAGAAAGATTCCTTTTGCTCAGGTCAAAAGCTTCCTGATACACCATCTTATTTTATAATAGTACATGCTGGAGCAAGATTTGGCCATCATTCCCAAAAGAGTAACTTTGTCCAGGTCTTTAAATAAAGAATACAGTTCTGTGCGTATTTCAAAAATAGTTAAAAAGTACTATAGCTAGACAACAAAAGCCTGAAACTTTTACCCTCGTGCTTACAAGCCACCATGCAGCATGTATGGCTGTGGGTAAGGAGTTAGCTAGAAATCAGCATCTTGAACTTTACTTCTCCGTAGCTAGACTGACACGGAACGATACTGCAGCCCATGCGTATGACCTGTTGTTAATACGCTTGACGAGCATCTACTTGCTTTCGAACCTTTGCATTCTCTTCACACTGACCTGAACTGCAGAGCAAGCGTTTGCCAGATCCAGCCTCTCCAAACTCACATAAGGGTCCTTTTTCAGTGTCTGATAAATTTGAAGGCTGTATGATAATCCCTTTCAGTGAATGCAAATGTTGCCTTAAGCAGTCTTGAACGACTTTGTTAGATGCATCTCGGATGGATGTATTAGTGGTTGAAGTACAGCCTTGTAATCTTTTCTAGATTTATGTTTAAGGCTCCATGTAATTTCTAAGACTCTGTGCCTCTTTCACAATGGACTGTTTCTTTTAAAATACACAGATGTTGGAAAAATGTGCAATGGCTTGGAAACTGAAGAGACTGCCATGAAAAATATATACACCCAACAAGGCAGACTTTGGTTTTGAGCAACAACGTAAAGATCCCAGACCTACAATAGAAACTGAACAGTATGAAAAAGGTGCTCGGTCTCTTTCTGTACATTTTCTGATTGTTGCTGTGTTGGTGAATATAAGGGTCTCATTCATTTGGTTGATTTTAAAGGTTTTCCCATACATAGACCTCCACCCCAGAGTTCTGTGTCATTTGGCTTGGAAAATGTCTTCGTGTTCTTCACTGGAAGAGTACGGGTTTTATGACTCTTTGTTAACAAACCGTTTTATGATTCCGTTGGATTTCTTTCTCTCTGAGCGTTCAAAGAGCTGTTTTTGTTAGCACAACCCAAATGATGTGAGTGCGAATCCAAAAACCCAGGGAAATAGGGGATCCTGCTACTTCAGTGTAAACATACTGGCTTAACTTGGGATCGTTCAAATTGTTCTGTTTTAACAAACAGTTCCTTACAAGGCTTTGTAAGAACGGTTGTTTATTACATTATAAAGAATTTTAGATCAAGTTTGTAACTAGATCTAAAAATTGTCTAGATGGATCCTTTTCTTGAAGTAAACTGTGCATGCAAAGCACACTGTGACTAAAATAATTCAAAACTCTTTCAGTACTGCAAGTTACCTTGTAGACCTCCGGTACAGAAAATGTTTTGAATTTTTACTATATTTATTTTACCTTGTAACTTAGTTAAAATCGGTGAGGAATATTAAAGGTATTCTGATTTCAGTAGATGTTATTCAGGTAAGCATCTGTAATTTTCCTCTGCAAAATGCACGTTAAAGCTGTGGTGAGGTTTCTTTTTCCTCATGTGTAAAGTATGAAATTCCAGTTTTATTGTTTTTTTTTAAATAAGAGTCTGTATTTCTAAAAATGCAGGAGGGAAAATGGCAGAGATCTAATCATTGTTTCAGGAAGCAAATCACCAAAATCTTTCTACTATATAACCTACTCACTTCATATTATGGTGAGTTATCTGTCACGGCCGTATTCTATTAACAGTACATTATATGCTAAATCTGTGTGTTCACTGGGCTCTTTTCTGTCTGTCACAGTGAAGGAGATGACAGCAGTGGCTGAGGAAGCTTTTCAGAGATATGGTATCTTGATTTATGACCCTTTCCTTTGCTTGTTCACAGTATAAAGAGAATGTCTCAGAGCTAAAATACTATTACTAATAGTGAAGTCTTAACTTAATCCATGTACATACTGCATATTTAACGATACACTGATGTCTCCAAAATTAGAAGCAAGTCTGTCAAAATGTTAAATACTTGCAACAGCTTGAAAAAACATTCTGTCTGTTTCTTGATAAAATTTCATTTATATATACAACGGCTTTTTTTAAAAAAAGTTTTTCCAGTGCAAATGTGAATGACATTTCTTGTGTAATCTTCCCTATGCCCTTCCTCTGAGGCAGAGTGTGATCGACTTTCTAACGATGGTGACTTGGGTCTTCAGGGGAAGTGACCCTTTTCACACAATTTTTGCATCTGGCTTTGCTGTGGATTCATCTTACCTCGTTAGCAATAATGCCAGTCAATTAAAATCACCATCATAATTCCTTGATTTGTCAAATCTGCCTGCTCCACAAATGCTTAGCATTTGAGCTTAGCGTTTAGATGCTTGAATCATCTAATTGTTTAGCCTAATTTTAGACAGTATTTGTGGGCCACCTGTGGTGAACCTAAGGTTTTAGGTTTCGAGCCGGTCTGATGTTTCGCTAGCGTAAGCAATAAAGGGCTGAAAATACTTTACTTCATCTAAATATGTGCAAAGGGTCTAAATGTGATCGTAAGTCTTTCAGCTCTGTGATGAAAATAACTTTTAGTTACAGCGTTTTGGGAGGATGATTCCAGTGGAGTCAGCCGAAAGATCCGAAGGTAAGAGATGATAACTTCTCTGCTGCAAAGGTATGACTTGAGTGTGCCAGCAATTGCTCGCATCATTATAGTAACAAGTAGGTTTGTGATGCAGAGATGAGTAAGTGCAATTCCTGAAGAAACCAAGCACGTGGAGCTGAATTCCAGGAAGGTGATACAAGGTGCATGCCCTTGGCAACCCTTCAGGTTGGTTCCATGGTGGTAGATGTGTATCACTTATATCTGGGGTTGGCTGAACCGTGTGGCCTTGCAGATCTTCTGGCTGCAAACGTCTTTCTCGCATTCAAATGAATACTCATACTTTCATACCCTGACTTGTACTGTAATAAAAAATGTGTGGTTAATAGCTGCAATTACACTGTGATCTGTTGAGACCCGCTCTGACTGATTTGCAGTTCAATTATTTAGAATTCATTTATCAGGGTGGTACCACTTATTTTGTGCCAGGGTGACTATTTTACAGCTGCAAAATAATTCAAGTGACATCGTAAAAATAATTGTATATCCTCCTGTTCCTCCTGGCCTCACGTGGTGGAGTTTCAAAGACGTGAATCCCAAGAGACACTTGAATTCCTGCCTGATGCTGCCAGTGCTCTGTTGTCCTGCGCAGGACGTGGTCGGAGCTGTCTCCTGGCAGTGTGGAGTAAGGATGCGCTGGGCTGTGCTGCTTTCGGTCCGCAGCTGTGCTCCTCCGTAGGATGCTGCAGGGTGCTTCGTTCGGCCTTTGCACGAGTTAAACCCAGCGAGACGCTTCCAGTCCTGCCTCCACAGCAGCAGTTCTGTGCCTTCCAGAGCCAAAATAGGGGTTTCAATTTGCAATTAGTGCCACATTTTTCCTTGCAGTTGTCCCTCTTCTGCTCTGGAACTGTGCACAGGCATCCAGTTTTGGCAAGCACTCCACAAAAATATCCTCAGAATAGGAGCGGGCCTCTAGTTAACGTGACAATTATTTTATGGATACATCACAAGTCTTCCCCTTCTTTTACTGTTATGTTCAGCTTTAGTTTCCTTTTCATTTGTATTCTCACTGCCAGTAGTAGATAAATCTTCTTTCAAGGTGTGGCTCCCACCCTGTGCAGCCCTGCCATTTGCCTCATTTCCTTGCTTCATGCTTCACTTGTATCATCACTTCTCAACTCCTTGCACATCTAAACTCTTAAAGATATTTTTTTCCATTGCTGATGCAACCCAATCTCCCTCTTCCTCACCCTGTTATCTAATACCAAAGTATTTTGGGATGTTATGTAAAGTCTTGTTTGTTTTATAAAGCGTACTATGCAGTTGCGTATTAATTACTGATTTGATTCTGGGTGCTTGTTGTACTCACTGTCGATCTCGTGAACAGCAGCGGCTGACCCGCTCCAGCATCCAGCAGCCTGCAATTTTAGATAATGTTTTAGCAAGGATCCCGTGTCTGCAGCTTCTGAAAGCGATGCCTTACTATGTTTCCAGCAGTGTCAGCAGTACATGTGTAAAAGAACCTACTTGGTAAGCAACAGAAAATGACTTGAGAAAGTCCGCACACCTGCCCTAGGGTTTCTGTGACCTCTGCTGGCTTAGAGAGGCTGCAGCCTTTCGATTAATGTGGATTTCCATCCACACACTGTTCTGATTGTGTGATCACACAGTGCTGGTAAGGCATGCAGAAGTGTAGCTGAACTGACTTGCTGCAAATTACGGAGACCCAAAGCGTGCTTGACCTTCCCTAGAAATAAACTGTCGTGATTCTAACTTTAACCTGTTTTGATGTTATTTCAGTAACATCCCAAATTACAAAAAAAAAGAAAAAGAAAAAAATTTGAAACGCTGGGACTCAACAGGAGTAGCTATGTTTTTCTTGTTTCTTTCCCACCCCACTCTTTCACTAAAGCCCAGTTTTATTTTATACCCTCTGCACTGTCCTTCATTTGAAGATGTAGGCAGTCTGTCATACACGGGACAACGGAAAGAACAAGAACAGCAACAAACCAGTGCTGGGTATTGGAAGTTGTGGGCCCTTAAAATCCTTTTCAGTTCTCTTAGGTGCAGCAAGGGCTACTCAGAAACAGAAATCCTTTCATGAAACAGTTGTCAGAGTTTGAAAGTGATTTTCTTTCTTGCTCTAGGTGCTTTGATAATGAGACTTTCAAACTAGCTCCCTTATTTTTAGAAATAGTCTCATGTCCAAACCAAACGCATGTGTGGCACCTTTATACTTGTTCTTGTGAAAGTACCATTTTAATTAACATCTCTGCCTCCATCGTGCCCTTCACAATGCAGAGCACTTTGGGCTTTTGTTCTACTAGGCTGACGAAACCATTTAGGCTCTTAAATGGTAAGTTCATCCTTCCTGCTACCTTTTTTCTGCACCTTTTCTAGATTGAATGAAGCTGCTTTGAATAGCCAAAGTTTGCTACCACATGAACAAATGAAAATGCTGCTTTCCAGGCATTAGAAGTAGTGTTGGTAAAGAAACAGAGCTTCTTTCTGCTTTCATTCTGGAACAATGAATTTTATTGGAGCGAAGAAGGGTCTATTTACAAAAAGTTCCTAGCTCTGCTGTGACCTTATCTTGCCCTTTAAAACAGAGATGGTTTGTTATTTTTCCGTTAACTTCTTAAAGGAGGTCTTTAATCCAGAGTTAACTTTCAAGTGTGCCCGATGTAAGCCCGATCTCTTTCAATGGTTTGGGATTTATGGCTTTTTGTTACCTGCTGCTATTTATTGGATGTGGGTTTTGTTGAAGTAAGGGTTTGCTCCATAGCAAGGCATAGAGTCGCCCTGCTTCATGGTGTGAATTCATCGTCCTACAGTCATTCCAAAGCAAAGTATCCTTTTCCTCAGTGAGGGGAGGGAGAAAAAGTGAGGTGAGCTAACCTATCCAGTGTGGGATTCCCTTTGGGTACACACACCTCTGCTTTCCGAGCAGTGGTTTGGTTCTGTTCACTTGTTGTCAGTGGTGGTTTGTTTTTTTAAAAAAAAAACCACCAACAACAAACTGTTCAAATACCACACCCCCCAGAAACACTTCCTGAAAACCAGTGGCACTGCAGGTGAGTACATGACCCACATAGGGTTTGTTAGTCACTGCGAAATGGGAAAATGGCAAAATTATTCAGAATGAAGCTGATGGGTTACATAAAAAAAAACCCTCAGACCTGATGTTCTGGTTTTCAGCTATTTAGCCTTGTCTTTGGTTGTCACCTTAAAAAGGTGGTTTGAGCCTGAGAGTTATATGTGGAAACGGTAGCTGAATTGGAATGGAATATTTCATTTGCTAGACATTGGAATGAGACATTAAGCTTCAGCAAAAGGAAGGCTGTTGGGTTTCTGCATTGGTATTCACTGTTTTCAGGAAAATGTTCAGTGATTTCTGAAAAAGAAAGGACCCTTTAAAAGGCGCCTCAAGCCAGCTACTCAGAACAGGGGTTATACTATATAATTACTCATCGTTAAAAGTTTTGGTTGGGGATTTTTACTGTGTAGTACAGAATGTAACCATTAGAGGGAAAAAAATATACTTCTGGTATGTGAGAGAAACTAAACCTTTCTTTTTCCAGTATTTTAATACTAGTACAAAAAGTATGACAGATTGAAAACAGACATTAAAAATTGTTTCTTTAGCAGAAACAATAATACATGGAAGATGACTTGCATTTATCAAATTGTTCTTTTAAAATTCAGGAAACTCCCTTGATGCAGACTGACACATCAAACATTATCTCTGACACTATTTATTTTTATAGTTACAACATCTTGTTTACAGTCATTTTGTCGGTATATAGTACTGATTGTTTTTTCTTGCAAGACTAAGAGCAGTGAGACTAAGACTAACTGTCATCCTCAAGGTCACAAGCCTGGCAGAAAAGTCTTCCTGTATTTATAAATCATAAAGTACTTTGATAACCAAAAAACCAAACCAGACAGTTGTGCTTAGGTTTAAGAAAAAAAAAAAGAATATGTATTTGAGGGCAATTTCTACCATAAAACAGAAAGTATTAGCACAATCAGTGGTGAGAACTTGCAGCCTTAGTGATGACTTAGTAAATCAACGGCTGCCAGGCATGGCATGAGAGAACAAAGTGATGGGTTCCTAAAATATTATATGCTGCAGTCTATAATGCAAAATTAAAGGGAGCTCAAATAACGGGGGTTCTGAAGGGGTTGAAAAGTATTGCAGCTTTCTCATCTGTAAATCCAGCATTTTGAGCATGTGTTAAATCCGCACACCTATTATGGGCTATTTTGTAGCAATTGCTCCAACTTGATGAAGACATACTAAGCCTTGTATGGCCACAGACCTTGAGTTGAGACCAGACAATAATAATCTAGTCTCTAAAGTATGCAAAAAGCATGAGAGAGCATCAGACTGACTGGCACAGCGTCAAGCCCTGCTTATAAAAGGTATGACTTAAAATGGAAAGCCTTTGTGACAGTTTATGCTGACTAACTCCATGTGTATAGCCTGTGCAGAGGGTTGTTTTCCACCTATCTGTGAATGCACGAGCAAGGAAATCAGCTTTGTGCAGACAGTTCTTGTGTTTAGTCAAATCAATATTTTCTGATGGACAATTAACTAGCTCTAATTTATGGGCCACAGAGGGTTTTTTTTCATTAGTAGTTGTTTTTCCAGAAGATAGCTCTGTATTAAAATTTGTGAGGATTCATTGGCCCTGTTATCATAGATAAAGCTCTCTCTTGAAACCACTTGATTATATATATATATGAAAGTGACTTCCTCAAACCTCCGAAGTGTGTTGCTTTGTTATATTCTGTTTTTTCTTCGAGGCAAAGGCTGTTAAACATGTTGTTGCACTCTCCCCTGGAAGGAAAATCCTTAAGTGTGTGTTAGATGCAGGCATAAAAATTCTGCCTCCGCTTTTGACTCGGGTAAGATGTGAAGGCATCACATCAAGGTGTCAGATGGAAGTCATGGAAACTCTTTTGAATCTGCCTGTGTTCAAAATTAAGTGTGGGGAATTTCCTGATAATGTACAAGTGTTATTCTTGTTTTGGGACCAGTGAACAAACAGTTTGAGATTTTTTTTTTTAGTTTCCATCCTTGTCCCACTAACACAGATGCTTTGCCCCTTGCTGTAGGAACAAGAACAGGAACTGAGGCCTCTCACGTTGTAAATGCTCCTGTCAGAAGCTTATTGTTAAGTTCTATTTAAAGCATATTAGGTATTTTGAGTAATCGGAGGAATACCAGGAAGTTTTAACCTTATGCTGGCTTGATGAGGCTTTCACAGCAGAAGTCACTGTTGTATCAGCCCTCACAGATACGATGCTCTTTCTCCTTGTGGAAACATATGTCAAAATGTTTGAGTGGCATTTTCCTTTTATGACATATTCAGAGGGCTTTGCAATCCTTTCAGGTATATTCATGTACATTTGTGGAGGAAGCTTTCTAATCGGCAAGCATTTGAAATACCAGTGTCAAGTTATGTTGACTTTGAGCTTTAAAATGTAAAGGTCCAGAATTGAGTGATAACAGTGTTTTTTCCTGCTGTCAGACACAGGTTCCTAGGTACCAGCTTCCCAAATCAGACTTACAGAACTTCCTCTAACTTGGAAAAAATACAGATTTGCATCTTTCTTTTGTTTAGGCACCGATGTAAGTAATACGGTTGTTAACTTGTCGACAAACTCCTCTGCCATATGTTGCTGTCTTGTATGCAGCGTATGCAAGCTGTCCCAGGGCCTCAGGAGAAGTCGCTACGTGTCTTTCCTTTCGCAACCTGTGCACCGGGACGTGACCTTTCTCTTCTTCATTTCTTTATTCAGGTTACAGACACCTCTGCGCCCAGGTTTCGCAGCGCCCCGTGCCCCGTGGCGGGTGCGAGCCTCTACCATCAAAGGGCAGCAGGAAGGGCCGGCTGGGAGCGTGGCTGCGGGCCAGCTCTGCTGCCCGCCCGCTCACTGCCCTTCGCGCTGCTGGTTTTAAGGGACTGAGGCGTTCGCTCTGGTTCCTCCTTCTCTCCTCACCCTGCCGGAGGCCCCGGAGCCCCCATTTGCTCTTTTTTGTTGTTGCTTGTTTGGTTTTTCTTATGTGCTTTGAGACCGTGGATGTCCTGGAAAACTGGTTTAATTGCCTAATTAAAAATAACATTAATTTTACAGGTGGCTTAGCTGTTTGTGTTTGTACAAAACGTAACGATACAGAGAGGGAATGGGGCAGGAAGGGCAGCGAGTGCTTCGCTCTTGCTTCAAACGGGAAAATAATTCAAACAAACCCTTTCAGGGTGAAGTGATCTGTGAGGGGCAGGGCACCACGTTAGCAGATGTCATTGCAGGGGAATTTTTATCTTTATTTTTTTGGAGTGCCTTTGGTTCCTGGAAGAGCTTGTGTTTTATCCCAGAAGATTCTAGAGTCCTTTTCGTGCAGCTTCACATCTTTTTACAGTCATCTTACAGGTCAGAAACTGTAGCCTGTTTTACAGCTAGGAAGCTGAGGGGCAACTAAAGAGAGACCGATTTTTAAGAAATCATGAGGGATTTTAAAAAAATGACTGATGTAATACTCTAAATGATGCCATAAAGAAGGAGAGGCATGCTACTCTTAAGTATGTAGCTTAACAAGGAGAGGTGTGCTACAGGGTGCTGTGTAATGTCAAACAGCCCTAGTGCTGCCGAGTTCAGTGCACTCACTGAGGCAAATAATTACTCCAGGAAATAACATTTTGGTATCTCATGATCAGCTTTTCTCTGAGTTTACTCCTCACATCATTCTGTACCTATTCCTTCTGCTCTTCCAGAACGGACTCTGAGCAATAGCCCAGCGCCACTGAAGGCAGCGGTTTCTCCTGCAGCTCCCAGGCACAACTTGTCGCTGCCTGTTGTCATTGTTCAGCAGCCCACGGGTCTCACCTTTGAGGATTAGGGGGGATAGAGGCAGAAATATGAAAATTTTATTTTATTTTTAATGCAGAGAGACTGATGGTAGATAAATTTGGTGCTCTTGGGTTTGTGAGTTTTTGAGTTGGAGGGGCTTTTTCCTTGCTTCCCCCCCCCCTTGTTTTTGGTTTTTGTTTTTTGTTGTTTTTTTTTTTAGGTCAAGCTGAGTTTCTGACAGTGTAAAGCTGTAAAGCTGGGCAGTTTACATAATGGGTATTGCTGTTGCCTGCAGCCAGAGGTGGAGGTGTCATCCATGCAGGAATCCCCCTCTCCCACAAGATGTGAACGTTTCTCTCTGCTGGCTTTTTTGTGAAACTTGTAGAACAAAGGGGGTAATTAAGAAGAAGAAAGGCCTGGACCAGTGAGTGCTTAGTTTAATGGTCTTTGTTGTCATCTAGCCCTGCTTGGTACTGGATGAGTCTTTGTTACACAGCCTCTTGGTGGCTCTAGTTTTACATACGGGAGAGCTGTGATGTACTGAAATTGCAGCTTTGATTTCCACCAGGTACTAAGGAGCAACATCCCAGCCCTTTCTTTAAGGATAGAAGGGCGTCCCTGACTAGGAGCTGCATCTCTCCTGGGGCAACTAACTCCCCAGGGCTGTCCGCACTGCGCTGGGAAGTGGGGTGCGCACCCCACCGCACTTCTGTGGTCATTCCTGGGTGTCTAGAAAGGAGACGGGCTGGCTGTCCAGCAGCTGTAACACAGCCTCAACCTGGACACTTGTGATGATGCGAAGGGTGTTAGAGTGCCTGTGTTTACTGACATTCTCGACAAAGTCATTGCCCCTCTAATAAAAGAGTATTAATTACAGCTAGAGAGAAACGTGGTGACTTCAAGGTCAAGAGATGAGAGCGTGTAATCTGGAGTTTCCATCGCAATGATTATGCTTATGCTTCAGCTATTAAAAGTTACAAGGTTGCATTTCTTATGTGGATGCTTGCTTCTAATTAAAGAAAACGCGCGTGCTTTAAGAACTCAAGAATAATTAGATTCCAGTTTTTATCTTATGATTGGACTCAATCTGAAAGGTCTTTGCCGGCCTATATGTTTCTATGATTTAACTTAATTTCTTGACACCTTTTGCATGCAAATGCTAGCTTATTCATTTTCTGTGCAGATGTGGTTTGTGTATTTGTTGGCTGAATTAAGACTGCATTTGTGCTTACCTGGTACCTTTAGAGGTGAGCCTTGCCTACAGCACAAGATAAAATGAGCCTTGTAGTCTTGTCTTATTCTTTTTTTCATCTTTGGTGTATCTCTTTTGCCTTTCTCATTTACAGCCTGTCTGTACAGAGGTGCTTCAGACAGTCTAATCAGGTGAATTCAACGTTGATAACTCAAACCAAAATGGACAGTATGGATACACTCATTCAGGAGCAGAGGCATTTTGAAGTGAGTTACACTGCAGAAACAACAGCTCCTTGGATTCTGATGAGGGCATTCACATTGCAATGAGATGTGCAAGTACTTCAATTAAAGCAAACTCAAACTTTTTCCCAAGTGACTCTGCAAACACAAAGGATGTGTCCATGGCTTTACTCATCATGCCAGTAGTAATCTCTCCTGTAGCAGAAAGATACGCACAATTTCCCTTCACCCTCTGTTTTCACCAGTAACCTTGCTGCTTTATATGTGTTTCAATGATATCATTGTACTCCCTGCCTGCTTTCCTTATTGCTCTCCTATTTATGTTTTCATTATTTACTATGGCCTGCGTATACTGGTAGATGGAGTCCTATTTCTTGACGCAAGTCTTTTATGGTGTTTATTGATGAGACATTTGTGAGAACAGTCTCGTCGTATCCTGTTCAGTTACCATTTGTGTTTTGCGTTAATGTGCTGCTTTTTAGAACCCTTTGTGTAAGCTGCATAAAATGAGACTGCCAGCTGAGAGCAGTTCAGAACATCTTTGGCAGAGTAGCTGCTTTTCTGTTTTAACTAAGTGAGATTCAGTGATGGTTCTGAGATTTCCATGAATCTGAAGCCACGCTAGATTAGGATGGAGATCGCGAGGGATGTCAGCTGTATGCTTCCGAAGAAATGCTCACCTATGGCTGTACGTATATAGCGTATTTATAGAATGGGAGAGTCTCCTGTCAGCCATGTGGTTTTGAAATAGTTGCTTTTCCTCCACCTTTTTGAAGCTCTCAATGTGTATCATGGCTAGAAGGAGGGAGGATAGTAGCTTACAGATGGCTGTTTCCTCTGTACAGAACTGATGTACTTCTATTCAAAGCCGAGGTGGCATTTGAGGTACGTTGGTGTTGGAAGATGCAGGAATAAGGAGGCGATGGTAAGCTACTAGGTGGGGACTCGGAACATTGTCTCCTGTTTCTGGCAAATGGCGATGACTTTCTTTTATAATCCTAGGCAAGTTAGTCTGGTTTGACATTAGACATCCCGTGAAAATTTCAGCAGACTTGAAGGGAAGAGAGAAAATATTACAGTCACAATATACTTCAGGTGGCATAAGTGTACCCCAACTGGAGAAATTTTGCCCTGAGTTGTGTATATGCCTTCTTTATCATCTTTAAAGCATTTTCTTCCTGGGCCATCCAGACTGTGTAAACTCATGCCAGAGGAGTGACATTCTCTGTCTCACTTGGGCAAAGAATAATACCGTTCATGTTTCCTTGCCAGTCTTGTTGACTTCAGGCTGTAGCATTTGGACTATAATTTTGTCAAACACCTTGTCGAAAGAGCCTGTCATTTCAGCTGTGGCTCCTGTGCAGCCCGAACAGGAATATTTCTAGAACTTCTGTACATGGAAAGAAATGTTCATGTGACAGCTTTTAGGTAACATGTCTGTCTGGTGAAAGGGGCTGGTCTGGAGCTGCCAGAAGAGCAAGACAGAACAGAGAGGGCTGGTTGTTGGTCACAGAACGTTTGATGCTTTGCAGCACCCAGCTGGGTCTCAGCAGTGAGGTGACAGGAGACAAGCAGCGGTTCCCCCGCTCTCCTCCCTGCCTTGCCTCGCTGCTTTGAGTTCTCTGGGAGCTTATGGAAATGGTCACATGCATTTGCATTGCTTGTGAAAATGCCTTACTATCAGTCTGCACCCACCATCTGCCACGAGATCTCAGCGCATAAAATTACTGCGCATGGCTTTAAAAGCAGGAAAAAACAAAGGGCGTGAAGTGCCAAAATGCAGTTTCTGATTTACAGGGAATAAAACTTTGCATTTTGCAGGCACACATAAGAATTTCAAATAACTAAGCTGCAGAAAATTGGCTAATGGAATATACATAAACGTGTTTAGTGTGACTTTTCAAGCACTTAGAGCAATTAGCTGTGTGCCTGTCTACCCAAAGTTGTGCCTCTAAAGAGAAACTTATTGATTGCAGAGCAAATGTGTGCCCCTTCAGCTTTCCCGTTAAAGAAAATAGCGTTTAATGACATGGGAGAAAGTGGGAGCTGAATTTCGAAGGACACCTAACGCACTGGCGGCTGAGGTCAGTCTGCAGCAGTAGGCTTTCCTGCCAGCCACTGTCAGGTGACAATATTGGCAGCTGTGGCATCACTAGAACGTGGATCTTTTGGCTGTTCCTGCCAGCCAGCATCATGAACGTCTCACAAAGCTGTTCTACATCTGCAGAAGATGTAGGCGTATGCTGGAAAGAGCTTTCACCTGTTGACCTCCCTGTTGCACTGGCCCTTTGCCTGTGGAAGTCTGGCTATCAAAGGGCTGTGGTGGTCAGGGGTGAAATCCAAGGGGTAGAAAAGTGAGCGTTGCTGCTAGAGCGTGGGAAACCTGTAGCAAACAAAGACCATCTATGTTACAAGAACTTTGTAACGTGAATTAAGACAGTTGCGCTGCAAGCCTTGGGCACCCGGCATGTACTTTTGGACAGCAGGTTTTTATTCTGGGGGATGCTTCCCTGCCAGGAGGCCCAGGAGCTTGCAGGATGGAGCAGCAGAAGCGCTGCACACAGGTTTCTCCTGAGCTCGAGCTCCAGTCTGGCGGTAGGTGCAGATGTCTCTCTCTTGGGAGGGCTCCTGTTGCTTATTTACTGGTGCTACTGACAGCTGTTCTCTTCTGCAACTGTGATATCCCGGCCTGATAGTCTGGCCGAATTCTAACTCTAATCCTTACAGCCTGCTTGACTGAAAATAGCCCATACATTAAAATGTCATTTCTCTTGTAACCGATGGTGGTGGCTTTAAACAATTTCCATTTTTCACCCCAAATATGGCTCTTTCAGTTTTGAATGTTTCTCTATTTCTAGCTTGTTAAAGTACTTGGAAGGCATCACATATTGCATGCATAAGACAAGCTATTATAAATATTTAGCTAGTTAAAGTATTTGTGATTTTTTTTTTTTAACTTCAAAGTTAGAAGTAAATGGGATACTTGTCAAGGCATTTTTTACAGAAAGTTATCTGAGTAAATCTTTCACAATACTTTTGGACTTTTCATGGTGTGCCAAAATACATCCTACCTCAGTACCACTGGGATTCAGAAACTAGACAAAGTGTCAGAGAGACTAAAACAAAGGCTCGTGCCTGGAATACTCCTGAAAGACTTTGATGGCATCAGCGCTCTCTGAGCACCATTCAGAATGCTGTTGCTTGCCCATTCCTTTCTGTGGACATTTCTCAGCTGTTAATTTTCCTGCAACCGTCCAGGGAGTGTGAGATGCAGCTTGGACCCCCTGCCTCTCCCGCTGGATCCTTACAGGACCTAGGTTTCCCATTTTCAGGATGAGAATCCTTAATTGCTGTGGTACAAGAAACACAACCCCCTCTTCTTACCTTAGCAGCCTTGTTTTTGTGGGGAACCAGCAAGCTCTGCTCAGTTCCTTCAAAAGGCAGTTACAGTGTCCCCTGGGGCCGAGGGGACAGCCACACTTTGGGCTGGTGCTGAGGGAGCAGGACCCTGCAGGACAGAACCACTTACCTCCAACTGGGAATTTAGTTCAAGAAGTCACCCAGACTGAGCGTTTTTTCTTTTTTACTGACTAGCTTTAAGCGGCTCCCTTTCTCACGTGAGAACATCCCTTTGGAAGCAACTGCCTCTCCTAAAGCACCATGTCCTCTCCGGGGTTTGTGTCCACTCTGGGCAGTTGTCACCCAGAGGCCCACAGCATCTCTGCCCAGTTCTGTCTAGCCACTGGGCATCTGAACTGCCAGCAGGGTGTTCCTGGCTCCTCCTATTAGTCCCTTCAAGTACTTGGATATATTGAATGTAGGACACTATAGTCCGTGTGTGACAGCTTTGACCCAGCTCTAAAGTACGGAGTATGACATGGTAATCTGTTTGTTGTTTTTTTTTTCTTTTAGTCACTTCCATTTTGTGGATTTTGACCCAAGATGTTGGTCTGGCTGGGTCCCTGTTTAGCACTTGAGTTTTGAAATACTGCACCAGCCTCACTACTGGTAGTTTACCACTTGCGCTCTCTTTGTATGCTTATTTTTTGACACAAAAAAAAAAAAGAAAAAAAAAATAGTTGAGTGGTGCTGGCTGGAGAGGATCCATCAGTAAAATAGTTTTCCTTTTTCCTCAGGGGAGAAGAGATATTCCAGTGGAGTCGGTGGTTCTGTCTTCCTTTGTCAGAAGCTCCGGGCAATCTGTACGGTCTCTCCAGACCTTCCTCTTAGGGTGTGAAATAGGAGTGTCAGAGCATCCTTTCCTTATAGAAACATTTTTTGGATAAGTCTGCAAGGTACTCAGATGCAATAGTCCTGGATTCTGCACAATAGCTGGATGTTTCCTAATTGTTTGATTTATATCCTATTAACACAGCTGGACAAATAACTGAAAGTACATTCTGTCTCTGTTTTAAGAAAATGGAGGATTTTATCTTTGAGCAGTATTCCCATATTAACAGAGTATTTTAGCAAAGAGGTTTGAAGAAATCTGTGGCAAAGAATGTTTGTGAAACAGCTAATCTTAGACAAATAAAAGTAAAGTATTTAAGGAAGGCAAATGTTGAACTGTAAGACACGACTATTTGCAAAAGGAGCCTGGTTTCACTCAAAGTAATGGAAACAGCTTACATGAGCTATTTATCAAGTGCTCTGCAAGGCAAGGGTTTGATAAAAAAAAAGGAATTGCTCAGAGCCTTTAGGCCAAGAACTTATGGCAGAAATTACTTACTAGAATATTAGTACACGTGACAATCTTAAAATGCTCAATGGCGATTCATAAACAAAGTATTTTTTCTAGTATGTTTGTCTCCCGGATCGTTAGTCCTCCGTCTAAATGCTCCTTTTTCCTTGTAGTCAGGCACAAAGAGAGGGGGAATGGAACTCTGAAAAGGAAAGTGTTCAGGATTATCTTATTTTAAGAATATGGAGAAGTTCCACTATGCAAGTCTTCCCTGCTTTTCAGACCAGGTCTAGACCATAACGAGTGCATGCCGGGTAGCGTGAGCATTGCTCGGTCTCCAAGCCAGCCTTATCTGCTTTCCCCTGTGCCAAAGGCTCCACAAACCGCTGGAGAGAGCATTACACATTTCCATCACGTGTTTTTATTTTAATTGGACTGGATTTAAGCTATGTCTAGCTGCACTTTCAAGAAGCGGTGGCTTTCATATTTTTTCATTGAGCCTGACCAGAACTGATAATTTATGGCTTGTAGAGCTGATGACTTAGCACTTTCCAAGTCAGATCTGGAGCCAAGCGCTGCGGTAATTATTTTGCAGTTGATTTCTAACGGGCCTGAGCAAGCTCAGTGCGGGATAGGTGAGGCGCAGCGGGGTGTTGGCAGAGCCACAAAGGGGGTCACTAGCAGTTCTTGCAGACTCCGAATCTCCCCATTGCCCTTCTTTTCCAAAAAGAAACTTCCAGTCTCTGATGAAAGTGATCTGTGTTCCTCTATAGAAAACAGAGTAAATCTATAGCACATATAAAGATTTTGCTGAAAAGATGTGCTAAATCATTTTAATCCATTGTATTTTGCTTCTCCTTCCAACAACTGAAGATCCACGATCACGTTATTCAACAGCCCAAGATCTCTACATCTGCTTTTCCATTTTAAGTGTCACTTCTTGATTATTCTGTTAAGCCCCAAAGGCAAGCTGAGATGAAAATTATTTTGGAAAGAAACAGAGGGGAAACACACCAGGGAGTCAAGATACTGCTCAAACTCAGGTGTATTGAAACTGCATGGTAAGTGTGATGTTCATCTCTGTCTGGAATTCCCCTGGATTTCTGTATGGCTCTCTTCTGCTTGGGAGAAGATGAAAACAAGGGAGAAGGGGTTTCTAGCCATGCTTGCATATAGGGCATAGTTGCCTGCCTTTCTGTCCTCTGCATTATATCCCACACTAATTCTGCCAGTTTAATTTGTCCTATAGTTCTCTTTACTCATTTCATGGGAATGGTAGTTCTTTTATAACCTGACAGCTTTTAAAGTAAGTTAAAAGAAAACTTTTCTCTAATTAGACAGAATGTGAGCCACTGCCCTCCCTCCCCTTTCTTAAGTCACTTAAAAGTCAGCTCCCATACCGGGTTAATGCCCCACTGACCTGTGTGCAGCTACCCTAGGAGTATGCTACCATTTGAACATATGAACATATGAACAATAGTTTCAAAGTACTATGTAGGTACTACTCAGCATGTCATCATGACTGAAGGAGTTTTTCAGGTGTTTTTAAAAGCTCCAGTCCTCAGAGCTGTTCACGTTTCACCGAGGTTACCTACCGTACAGCTGCAGTGGGAAACCAGGTATTGACGTGGATCATAACTTGCAACAGCACCCACACAAAAACCTGAGATGCTCATTAACGTCATAAATTATATTGAGAAGAGTTAGAGGAGCAGCTTCACATATACTCTGAAAGGCTGTATGTATATGCATTTTATATATATACATATATGTACACACACACACAGAGCAAGATGGAAATACTCTTTGGCAGAGCCTTGGCATAAGGATCTGTCTGCAGGGTCTTGAGCTGCATGAAAAGCTTTGAGAAGCTGGTAGTGCTTCTTCGGAAACAGATCTTTCAAACTGTCAGGTGCAATTTCATGCATTTTAGGGTAATGGAGGGTCTGCAAATGAAACTGTGATTGAAAAAGTCTTGAACTGCCTTTTTCCATGGAAGTCTGTATTAAAGCAGTTCAACTCTAAAAACAAGGAAAGGGGAGGGGGCAAAAAAAAAGTAGGAAAAAGCCATATAGTGTTGTAATGTCAAAGCTGCCTCATGTCAGGTGTGTATCCCCTTTCTGATGCACAGCCAGGATCAAAAAAAGAAAGCTGCCGTCGCAAACCACCAGCTCTTTTTGCCATATCTAGCAGAATACTCTTCACTGCCCTCTCACCTGTGCATCACTTCCCTTCCCTGCTTCCAGCCTGGATGCTGCCTATGGAGCCTGGCTTCTAGGGGTGTGTCTGCATTGACTGACTGGCTTGGAAGTGTCTTAACATAGAACTTTTTCTGGCACAATACAGTTCATTCGTAGTCTCTGTCTTGGGTGTAATGGCCAGTTTTCATCACTGTGTTGCTTTTTCCACTGAAGTAAGCACTTTACAGTTTGGGTTTGGGATTTTTGTGGTTTTGTTTTGAAGTCCATCCCTCCCACTTGGAGTGTTTGCTTCTGTTTTTCCAACATTCTGAAAACCACAGTCTCATTCATCTGCTACAGTTGACCCTGATTTCCATCCCTCTATGCCAATCATTTACTTCACTTAGAATTCCGCTTTCATTGATCTTTCACTGCTATTCTTGTCTGAGCAGTCAAGTACAGGGAGGGGTTAATTTTTTTCTCCATTTCCTAAAGGGTCTTGGTAGATATTACAGCAACCAAAGACTGGGTAGCATGTAACTGTATCCTTTAACCCTTTTAATTCCAGAAGTATTTAGTCTTCTTGTGGCAGATGCTTGCCTGTACATGGATACACTTTTGGAGGGGAGGACTTGCCTCTTTGCCCACTTAGCTAGTGTAAGTGGCTGCAAGATGAGAGCTGGATGTATTCTCCCCAAGTTTTCTTTTCATTTGGGTTTATTCAGTTGAAGCTACCACCTTCCCAGCCTCCATAGTTGAAGCATCCTTGTGTCAGCCCTCTTTGACTCCTGATAAATATTTATGCCTGCCCCAATCCAGGTAGACTGAAAGGCATCTGAGGGGCAAAAAAAAATGCAGTCACTTCCCAAGTCGCAATGATGATATACTTCATCTCAGGCCTCTTTCTCACTAATTCTGGAAAAGTTTCTTTCCCAAACCATCTCTCTTGCTGACAGACACAGGACAGGAAGAACATATCTCTTTTCTTGGTTTGAGGCCCACTGTGTAATCTTTTTTCAGACCCTCATGTTGCGGACCGTTTCCTTGCTTCCTTCCCTGGCAGTCTCCTTTCTTGCACTGTATCTCCCACAGCTTCTGTTGGCCAGTACCTCTGATGTCCCCAGCTCAGAGATGGTCTCTCCAGCTACTGCCTCTGTCTCCCACAGCTGAAAGCTGCTGATGTGAATGAAGGGCTCCTCTTATGCCACGGCTTCCCATGGATGCAGATGGGACATCCTACCACCTCCTGGTTAGCCAGGCTCCCACCAGGCTCTCTGCAGAGACAGTGCACAGCAGGGCTTTAGCTTCTACACCTGTTCCCTGACAACCCTGGAAGTGTGCTTAGGTTTAATAGTGACCTACCCATTACAGCTCTTTATGACCTTTATTATGGCAATTTAATGACTTCCATCTATCAAAATATAGCTGAGAATTCCTACTCTTCCATATGTGTGTAGACCTGATGGGAGGAGGAATATCACGCGCAGGCAATGAGCCTGCCTTGTTTAGTGAGCTGAATAATTAGTAATTTACAAACTCAGTAAACAGTAAATGTGCTCTTGACCTTCCGCTTGCACCAGCTGCCTGATGAGGCACCCAGCTGACATGTCCAGCTGCCTAATGCCTCCTCCCCGTGCAAAGCCCCCGCTGCAGCTCTGGCTTGCTCCATGCTGGTGTTTCGGAAGGCAGCGTGGTACTGCCTACGCTGCATTGTGCTTTCTGATTCATACTAATCCCCTCATCTTCCTATGGAACATTAAACATAATCACGATATTGAAAATGAAGGCGTTGCAGATTTAAAAGTGGGATCTGCTTAACTAAAAATAGCATTAAAGCAAACCCTGTCCTTCTGTGATGAAGGACTGGCTGGTATTTACAGTGCTGTACAGTCATCAGGCTCAAGCATAGGAATAGGAAAGAATGCCAGCCAAGAGGGACCAGGAATTATAGGCTTGTCCGGGTTTATTCCAAGATCTGCTCCTCCTTTGCTGTGTGACCTTGAGCTTGTTACGTGGTGTGCCCAAACGGCCATTTATTTTTCTGCAATGTAGGTATAAGGCTGGTTTTGCAGCCCCTGGGTGTGAAGGGAAGCACTCGTATTTGCAGAGCGCTTGAGGATCCTTAGAGCTGTTACAGCAATTGGCAGGAGACCACAGATCTATTCGCTACTCGTTTCTCTGAATTCTAAAAGGAAAAAAGCTTCACAACAGAAAAGTTCAAATTGTTCCTCAGGAAGAATATACCTTTGTCTTGGCATACAAGACCAAGACACAGCTACAGTGCACCCCCCAATCTCTAGCCCCGGCTGCCATGATTTCTAGATTCCCTGTGGATGACACAGTGCACGTGAAGGTAGATCTTCAGCACTAGGGCAGCTACAATGGGAGGAAAATGCAGCAGTGTCTTATCTTGTTCCCTTTATGCTTCCACAGGTCTCCATCAAACTAGTACTGACTTTCAAAACAGGCCCGTGTTTACAATAGCTTTCAAAAGCTAAATTGTATAAATGACATGTCTCCTGACACGTTCTTTCCCCCCTCTCTAAAGGATTCACTACTTTCATCAAACTGATGTGCGAATTCAGAGAGGCTGTTACAAGTCTAATGCTGAAATGACCTGGTCAGGGGCTAGAAATATTTTAATATTAAATCAAATCAGTCTCTTTCCTTAGTCCCTTAATTCTAAAAGCTGAGGCTCTAAGGAAAACACCAACTGTCACAAGTCTTGCCAATCTGCTTATGCATCTCACTGTATCAGTTTTCCTTCCCTCCGCTCTTCCTATTCTCTGCAGTTGACTCAGGCTTTTTTTTTTTCTAGGTCTTAAAGCCTATTTAAAACCCTACAGCTTGCCTCCCACACTGGCCTCTCTATAGTAACGAGCCGCTCCAGTCTGCGTTCAGATGCCCTGCGACATGTCCGTGGCCGAGGCCTGCGAGCTAGGCCGGCTGTGGCAGCGCTGTTCAGCAGGGCGGCACACCAAAGCGCTCAACCTGTTTTATCCAAATTCAGTGAGAGTGCCTGGACTAAGCTAATTATCACCGGTGTCATTAGCACTGGGGAGCCAATTAAAGCCCTATTCCATTAGTTCTTTTTCCTCTTCTTGTTTTTTAAACTAACTGAGAGAGCTTAAGAAGGAGTTGTCCCTCCCTTCCATCGGAGCTAACCAGTCTGTGACAGGCATCGGTGATTCTAAAGCTTTGGGAGTATTTAAGATACTGACTCCTTGGCTCAGCTTAGTTAAGTCTCATGATCGATTGTGTCACCTTAAGCCAACAGGGTGCCTCTTTTCCACTTTATCTCTCAGATTCCAACTGGGCCTTCGACCAGGGCAAAGTTAAAATGTCAGGATATCTCTGCCTTTAGAAACGCTTGGTGGACGGGGTGTGACTTCAGGCAGTCAAAGGAGTGTAAGAGATAAGGATTGTCTTAACTGTGGTGTCACCGGCAGCCCTGCACTGTGAAGGAATGTATACTTAACTTTTACCTTACGTAGAGCTGAAAGGAGTTTTAAATCCAGGCCAGGCTTTTGGTTGTGACTTGCTGGCTATTATTTTTGGGATGGTTGCCCGAACCTCAAGAGACAGTATTGTAAACAAGGCTGTGTTTTTCCCTTCTCGTTCTTGCTGTCCACATTTAGACATGGAATGACCTGTGCTGATCATACAGCTTTGGTATCTCTGTGTGTATGAAGTTGTCATTTGCAACATGGTGCTATTGTTTTTTTGGTGTAGTAAAACTAGAGACGTCACGCTTCATTTTATGTTCTCTGCGGAGATTTATTCTGGCTTAGGTATTTTTTAGGCATCTATCACTGCTGTCATGGCTATAAAGGAGAGAGAAGGATAAGCAGACTACAGGAGATGTTTTTGAATTCAATGGAATTAATATTTTTCCTTCTAACAGGCTGGATCTGCTGTCCTGGTAACACACCCATAGTAATAAATCTGGTTCTATATATAGTCGTAGATGGCAACAGCCAACTAAATTGCATATAGAGAGCACTGGGGATTGAATCCAGGATCCTCTGTTTAAAAAGCTACAGGTCTTGACCACTGCTGTTAAAGAAGAGCTCATGTGATTTTATCGACCGTAGTCCCTCCCCTGTGAAGGGGGGGCTGTCACAGCCACACGGAGATGCCAGTTCTGACCACTCCGATGCCATCCAGCAGATGTATAGATCAGTAGACACATAACAGAAGGTGGTAGAACTCATGTAAAGTTTGTGGTTTATCTCCAGTACCGTCAAGCATGCTCTTGGGTGTTGCTAGCTGAAACTCAGATTTTCTGTTTCTAATTAAAAGAGCATCTGTTTTCAGTATCCTAGAAAAATGATTCCAGGCTGAGAGATGTATCCAGAAAATAGCTGCTCCTCTAATTAATATCCTGAATGCTTATCTGTTTTTCTTTTTCCTAGTGTCAAATGGTTTCATTGTATTTGGTGTTCATTTGTGTCACAAATCAGATAAGAGATGTCAGCCTGTGTCAATTAATAAAATAAAAAAAGTTTCATGTGTTAAAAATAAATATTTTTTATTATTTTATTAAAAAATATTTAATTTTATTTAAAAATGCATTATTTCATGCCTCATTATGACAGTTCATATAAATGGCTTGATAAGGATAATGCAGTCATTCCATACTATGCTGTGACATACCATTTTGAAGTGAGATGTGCTAAGGCAAGATCTAACGTAGCACAGATACTCCATAAAGAACAGCATTTGTTTTAAGCAGAAACATTGAAACAAATCCACTGAGATAGTGTTTTATTTATATTTTAATGACCTTCAAAAGCCAACATGATTGCACAGCAGTGTAAAGGAGGTAAGAAATTATTTTTTTTAAGAAAGTCATCTTTAGCGTAGAAATTATTTCCAAGCAAGCAACCATGAATAAGCCTAACCTTTTGCTAGTTAAAGATAAGACGAGCATCCTGGTAGAGAGATGAAAACTAGTAACAAAATATCGTTTTATCACATCAGACCCTAGGAAGATTTTAAGAGAGTTGTTTGGAGCAGGCCGTTGATCCAGGTATAGAAGGAGCAGTCAGGGAATATAAAAGCTGTTGCTGAAAAGCTAAAGGTTTTGGTTGAATCATTATTTGGGGAGAAGGTGATCAAAGAAGTTTTTCAGCAGTACCTTTTTTTTTTTTTTAAAGAAACAAAAACACACACACAGAGAAAACAAAACCCACACAACCCCCCAGGCATTAATTGCAGAAATCTTAATCAGAAGAAGGCATAAAAGACGGGTTTTTTTACAGAAAATGGCTGGTCTAGTAAAAAGTGCCAAGATCTGAGATTATTTATGTCATGTTCAAAAAGACATTAAATATGAAATTGCTGATGTAGTAATGTGGTATGTTACCTGCCCTTCAAAATGTTACCAGGGCACAGAGGCTGGGATGTCTACAGCTTGGATCCAGGGGTAACTGCAGAGTGACTGTAAGTCTGACTGGTGTACTAGGGAAATTAGTAGAAGCTGTAAGAAAGAATACAGTTAGTAGGCACTCAGGTAGCTATACCAGGGGAAGAGGGGAGATAACCTTTGTAAAAGGGGTGTCAGTACCTCACACTTCTGTGTTTGTTAAGGCTGTTAAAGACCTCCTGAGGTCAGGATGCTACCTACTAGGTGTATCAGGGTTTTCAGAAAGCATCCATGAAGGTCCTTTGTGAGGTCTGTAAGGGCAGTTTAGTAACTCTGGGATGAGTTTAAGAGCTAAATAACAGAAAACAAAGGGGAGGACTAAGTGCTTCGTTTTCCACTACAAGGAGGTTGCCAGGAGCCTACTTCTGTCTTATCTTTAAGAGAGAAAAAGTGGGGTGACCAACATTATGCGAGTTGATAGACTCAAAAGCCAACTACTTTTGTAGTAGGGAGTTGTAGGATGCCAAATGCAAAGCAACATAATAGAAAAAGGAAAAGAAATATGTGTGTAGTTAAGGTGATTAATAGCTAACAGTTTCACCATGTGTGTAGGCTCTTTATTAGCTATCCCTGAGTAGTTTTTGAACAGTCGGTGCAATGTTTATTGTGGGTAAAAAGGTAAATAAGGAAGTAAAATGGAAAACATTTATTGTACAGATACATGGAATGCAGCCTTCAGTACTGTGTGCCTTGTCAGAGGCCCTCAGCCACATGAAAAGATATCTAAAAATGTTCTAGTTCTAATAAGGGTGATCAGAGGTGTGTAACTATGGAGACTCAAAATGGACAAGAGAAATCTGTGGGGGGATACAGAGTGCCCTGAACTCATGAATGATGTGGAGAAGGTGAATAGAAATACATCATCCCATGTCTCAAAACAAGAGATAAGAGCCATCCTAAGGTATTTTTGTGTTTCAAGCAAACAGAAGAAAAATATTTTTTTTTTCATACACACAAGAAAGTTACATCTACGTATTCATTGTCACAGGATTTGTGGGGGTGGAGAGCATGCTTGGTTTTGCAAATGGATCTTTGGAGCAGGAGTCTGCCAGTGATGGTGGATTGTGAACTGCACACACCTCCAAATCAGCTCTTCAACAATTTGTTCTTGGCCAGAAACACATGGGGCAGGAAAAAAACCCTGTCTGGCAGGGCTCTTCCATCAGCACCCACTTCCACAGCCCCTGCGGAAGGGAGGATGCTGTCCAGGGAGTCTGGCTACTGCTCTCATCCAGCATAGCCATCCTCAGGTTAACGCTTCTGCAACCAGGATAACGAAATAACATCAAACACCAGAACACCTTAAAAATGAAAATGCGCGTTCCCCTGTGCAACCAGACATTAACCGTCATTTTAGTAGTTTAGTTCTTTCGTTGTTTTAGTAATTTAGTTCTTCAATTATTTTTTTGTGTCAGGAACTGATGTGCATTTATCTCATTAACCACTTCTCAAAGCAACGTTTCTGACAGGAAAACTGCTTCTGTGATCAACTTTCATCCCACTTCGCTGCTGGTAACAGAATTCTCCTTTTACCAGTTCCACCCATGTCCGTGTCAGTATGTGCTGGCATTGGTGCCGTCCCTGTGGGCCTCGGGAGCTCCACAGGTGGTCTTCCTCTAGCAAGTGTCCCCAAGGATTGTTGCTCTTATTTCAATGAGACAGCAGATAACTGAGCACGGTTTTCTAGGTTCTGCAGAAACACCTAATGGAACAGGAAGAAAACAAGGCAGGTAAATAGGAATTTGTGTCAATTGTATTCCTTAATAACAACAAAACACTATGAGCCCAGCCCTTTGCAAACTGCATCCAAGAAGTTTACGTGCTGCTCTGCACAGTGAATAGTAATGCTCACGTGAATCTTGTGTAAGCATCAAAAAGAATATAATCTATTATGTTTACGTACTGTATGTGAGAAATATAGCCGTCAATGTCCTACAGTAACTGCCTGCATACCATATGTCAGCAGACCTGTCAATCTGATAATAGCTTCAACTTTTTATCTTTTAGCTTCAACTTTTTATCTTTGCAATGTAAAAAAAAAAATCTTTGTATGAAGTACGTTGTCATGGCAGACTTCATTGGTAAAGCTGTGACTGTGTTTGTTAATGATAACAGATTCTTTCCAAGGTAGTTGGAGTTTGTTGATATTACTTGTTCTGGCTTGGCACACGGAATGTGTACCTTATTAAAAGACACTGAATAATAATAACGAATATATCTTTATGGTAGTGTTTTGCAGCTGCTTTGAGTTTTTCCCCTCTTTGGTTAACGGTACCTTCGGCATCTCCAGCTGCCATCGTTTATAAATGATGACCCACGTCCACAGATGTCACGGGCTGAAGAAGGACCGTACACTTTATAATTTCATCGCAATAATGAACTTGCTCTTGTCTTCATCGACAGAGAAACAGAAGAAGCTGAAGTGCCAGCAGAAGGCAAAATTTTGGGTGTTTTGCTCAGGATAACAACCGAAAAGGGTACAGAAACTTTAGCACAGGAAGGGAGAAAGTAACTCCCGTAAGGACAGGAGGAATTCGCCATAACCAGTGTCTTCCTCTGACAGGGCTCACTAAATGAGAAATCCTGCTCTTCAGGGCCCAGAGTTTGTGAGAGCCTAGGACATAATTAGCATTATAGGCATCTTTTCCCATGACTTCCTACGTATGGAGGTAGCTCCTCACACCTTCCTTTCAGGCCGTTGGCCCAGACCACGATCTGAAGCAGGATGCGTGTGTACGGCTCCGTCCATCAGGTGGTTCTTTGGGTGAGGCAGTTCCCCTCTCAAGCTGTGTAAATCTTTATTGCATGTGTTTATTTGGAAGCTTAGGAGCTTTTCAATTCAGGAACACCTTAAGGGCAGTGATTTTTAAAATCTTTTTACTTTTTTTTATTATTATTCCAGGATCTATTACAATTTTTAAAAAGGACGCTGTTGTGTGCAGAGCTGTGTTTGATTGCGTGAACAATAAGAATGTGGGTATTTTTCCCTGAGGTAAAAATTTGCACTTTTGGAAAGGAACTATTACTAATCTTTATGAATTTGATCTACTACCCCAAAAATTAGCTTATGCAGAGAGATTTACACCTAAATATCCACATTACATACCTCTTCCACGTGAGTCGGTATACATCTGTGCTGAGATTAGTTCTTAGATGGGAGAGAAATGATGATTCCAAGAGCAGAACGTGTGTGTTTCAGATGTGACCTCGTGGAGCGAGCTGGCTGGGGACATCAGCAGAGGCTCATGTGCTTGAAAAAGGGCTGAGCACTTGCTAGCAGCTGTTGATGTGGCAATGGAAAATACTAAGGGTTCCAGAGATTACAGAGGTATAATTTGGCCTGCAGTAAAAGTAAGCAGAAATGCTCACTGAAAAGAGCTCCTGCTGTAATCAATGAGGTTTTGCCATTAGCTATAATGAGAGGAGCGCCGATGCTAATGTTTTTTTGTGTACATAGTTATTCCAACAGTATTTTAATAAGAGGTTTCTGTGCTTAGTAGCATACCTGGTTTTACCAAGACAGAAAATATCTGGTGAGCAAAATTTCCCATTATGAACTATAGATATGTCTTAATTGTATTTAGAATATATCAGCTTATAGTATATGTTAGAACATCAGGGGTAAATGTTACCTTGTTTACAATATATTTAGAATATATTAGAAAATTTGAATGCTGCCAATATTTAAATATTTTATTTTTAATTTTGAGTTCACTTCACATTCAAAGATGCTGCTGTTTTACAGAGCATTAACAAGCCCTCTAATTCATCATTTCACGTGATGTAAAAAGCATAGTATAATTAACTATGATCCCACATTCTTTTGAAATCAAGGGAGAAAGTCTTGTTGTGGCATAATTAGATGCTAATATTGAAGCATCCAGAATGATGATAGTTAAGGTTCCCTGTCTGAAATCAGTTTATAAGAGAAATTTCTTATTTCATGGTGACTTTCCCCAATAGACAAGCAATAATCAAAAATCGCTTGGGACATATTTTTTCATTACAACATTTAACTGCACCTTTACCATTACCTTACTGTGATGGCAAAGTAGCAACATAGCCACTTACTTTGTGGTCTTTGCTGTGGACTAATCCTTAAAATATCTCAACTATGCATTAGTATTAATTTGTCTTACTACTGTCACTATGAAATAAAATGAATGTTGTTATTCATAAGTTACAGATGAAGACCTGAGAAAAGCAGTCATTTATACTGAAGTTGTTCTCTAGTTCTGATAGTCTAGTTTTATATATACAGGAATAGAGGTTTTTTTTTCAGAGTACTTAATGTTATGTAGCATATCATCAGTTGACAGAGCAAACAAATGAAAGGTGAACTTTAGACCACAATATGTTACATTCTAGGTGAAAATAGCCCCTGCTTTTAAAGCTGTCACTTCAAGAGGAGACCTTATCAGCCAATGTATAGAATTAAAAAATGTCTCTTAATATGCCTATGCTTGGAAATGCTATTGGTGAGGTTTATAGAAACTAAGACCTAAAGAAAGAGTTTCATAGGGAAAAAAAACAGAAAAAGAAGGAATGGAGAAATCAGTTAAATATCTATTTCCCCAGCTGGAGTATAGCATCACACTTCTACATTATACTTTGTGAGTGCCTTCAAGGCTACGTTGTCACTTAATAAAAACACAAAACCTATAGAAAACACTAATCACAAAACTAATGTACACTGACCCTAAATAGTAACTGACAGTCTTCATTCTGCTTCTGCTTCTAAGAATCAGCGTTTCCAATGGCATTTTCTAGCTGTAAGACCTGACTTTTTATGTCATGTATTATAGCGTGTTGTTTAAATGGGGTTTAAAAGAGAAAAATATTAATTGAGGCATAATAAATGGAGATACCCATGCTGGTCTCTTCTACCTATCCTTCTTATGTATTTTTATAGCTAGCCATTGCTTTTTTAACAATATTAACATCAGCATAGGGTCTGGTCTCATATGTCTGCAGTTGTTTTCATGCCTCAGAATGTGTATGCATTTTGCATGGTTTTTTTAACAGCCAGAGTAATGTTTGGAGTAAAGGAATTGGTAATTTGGTAATTGCCCTATCCTCCCATGCCCGGAAAATCCTCCAACAAGTTTGTGCTGGATTCCATTAATAAAGCAGAAGTATCTCTTGCCAATCTGAAAAATACTGAACGCTCTTTTTTTCCTCAAAACTACCAGCTCTGAGTCTCCAGCCAGAGGTTCTGCACCAGAAATAAAATGCTTTCAGCCACAGTAGCATAGCATCAAGCATCAAATGAAAAGAGGTTGAAATAGAGAGCAATACTTTTATTTCTCATTCTCTTCCGTGCTTGTCATCATGCTGCCATTTCAGATATTGAGATCACTCAACCCTGACAGGAGCAAAACTTGTCTCTGAGGACAATATGACAAGTGAAAGAGCAGCTTTTAGACTCGAATCTTTTGAAAACACATTATTGCAGGCAATTGTGAAAATTCAGCATCTGTTTTCTCCAGCGCGAAGTTATACATTATTTTCCTTCTTTCTTCTGTCATCTAAGTGTGCACTCTTCCACCTTTGAAATGAGAAACAAAACAAAGCCTTGCAGCTTGTTTAAGAATACCTGCATGATCCAGCCACAAGTAGCCAATTTGCTCTTCCTTGTTTAGAACCAGATAGGATCATCCCAGAGGTGTACAGAATCACGCTGGATAAGGTACTGGAGCTAGTCAAAATCCCTGCCTCACACCGGTTTGGTTCAACAAAAGCTTTGCTGGCACTGCAAAGCATCCTACCATAGAAATTAAGGAGGAAGGTTCTTGTATATCGAGAAGCTCCAGCATACCTTGGGTTTCATTTCTCCTGCTCTTCTACTGTTGCTATCAAGAATCACTTGCAGACTGTAAATTGGCACAGTAAAGAAAAGAAAAAAAAGAAAAAGTGTGAAAAAGCTTTTTATGCAGTGAGGTTTTACATGGCAGATTGAGGTTTGGAAGAGTGGAGCTCTTTGTCTCACTCTGCCAGTTTTTCTGAGATCCTAGGTACAACCTTAAGTGCCTTTTGACGCTGTTCATTACCCATCAATAATATAGGGAAAATGATTTTTTTGGTGTTGTTGTTGTTTCACTGGGATGCATTGAAGGTAAATGCATCACAGGTTTTAAGTTCCACGGATACTTAAGTAGCGGGCAGCACAGAGCAATGAAAGATAACAGCTGTCTCAAGATGAAATTTAACATGTTTCGTCAAGACAAATACTTAACCAGTGAGCAGACAACAGTCAGACCTACGTTGGTGGGTGATCTTAAAGTATGCCAGCTTCCTGAAAAAATATTTCTGAGTAGGAAACCCTTTGTTGCCTTACAGAGCATCAGTGAGTGCCCTTATGGCATTTGTGTCTTTATACTCTGCCTTTGTTCTGCCAGGCGGGATGTACTGGGAGCAGTTTTCCCTTTGCACAGCACTACAGTGTGATATGTAGAACATATCTGTGATACACAGAACATTTCCTGTAGCTGGTGTTACCATCCCTCACGACGTCTGAAATGAAGACAAGAGCAAGTTTCAAGGTCACAGGTATGCATTACATGGCTGCCCTACTGCCCTACCACCTGCATGTGGTAAAGGAGAAAGAACAATAAAGAAAAATGCAGGGAGACACTGATGTGGGGTGTTTTTTTTTGTTTTTTGTTTTTTTTTTTGTTTGTTTTTTTGTTTTCCTTTACAGAAACAAGTTAAGAAGCTTTTGAGGCTTTGTTTGAGATGGAACAGAAATGTCTTACTGGGACACTGAGCAATTTCTATCCAGACGTGCTGCTTCCGTGTTAAGTTTCATCTTTCAATGTCCTTGTTTTGAGAACAGTAGTTATAATGAGATTAGTTTATGACATTAAGAAAGGACAAACATTCTGAAAAAAGTGCGAGTGAAATTTTTGAAATTCGTGCTGAGTTAAAGTAAGTTCAGTTTTTGACTACCCTGTTTTGTTCCTTTTATCTCACAGTTGATTTTTAAGTGTAACAGCATCAATAAGATCACAAAACTGTCATTTACCCTGTCCGAGCTGCCTGGTTTCTGGTTGGTGTTAGGACCTGAGTTTTAATTGATTTTTTTTTTACTAGTGATTGCTGACTGAAGAAAGAGTGTATGTGGCCTTGCTAGACTGCTGCCAAGCTAGAGATGCGCTCCTGCTCGGTCCAGAAAGAGGAACAGAAAACAAGCTCTTTCCATGGCGTGCCGCGGCTGATGGCTCGGGAGAGCACCAACAAAGCTTATTTGAAATCTGGATCCAGGCTGAAATCACTGGTTAGTCAATTTGTCCTTCGGGTAGTTCAGTACTTTCCTCTCTGCCTCCTGTTGAAATTAGGTTTACATGCTGTTTAGCTGGAAGCATTTCAGCATTTCTCTTTGCATTTCACAACCTGTATTTTGTACGTGGTGTTGGACCACAACCAGTGACAGCAGCAGGAGCAGCTCTTGAAGGCTGAGCTGTTTCCTCGGGGTCACACATCATCTCTGCTCTCCCTTTGCATTGCCACTAGATAAACCTTTTAGTTAAAATAACAGAAGAAAGATTGTTAGACTTTGATTCCCAATTTGAAGTACATAATTCTCAATAAATGTGAGAAAAAAATTAATATGAGGGCAGTGATGGCAGCAGCAGCAGCTTCTCTAGGGCAGGCTGTGTGCCTGCTCAGGTGGGGCTGTGTCTGGGACTATCTCTCACATGGGTGGGAGCACTGGGAGCACCCAGCTTCGTGCTCGGCTCAGCCAGGGTACAAGAGGAAGGGATTGCTGTGTTTTTGGTGGTTTTTTTTTTGTTTGTTTGTTTTTTTTTTCCCACTGTAAAAGTGGTGGGATAGAATATTTTACATTTTTGTAAACCTCTGAAGCAATTTCTTTGCAACTGTACTAGAGCAAATAATATCTCTTATGTAGTCTGCACTTTAAAATTATTAATGATATTGAGAGGTTTTCTAGGTAACTTGTTACATTGTTTAAAGACATGCATTAATTAACAGCCTAAAAACTTGCTCCATTTAAGCTGAATTTTTTTAGTCTTCCTCTGCACTGCTTCTCAAGGCTGGGATCCTGATGGCCATGTGGAACCATTAATAGCTGTGCTTTTTATAACAACGCTTAATGTTTTGAAAAACCACAATTGTGAGTCCCTCCAGTCTTCTATGTTCTATTCTGAATTCCTTCTGACCTTGTCAGGGGTCCTGTTCCTCTAAGCCTGTTACCCCGTTGGATGCTTCGATGTGGGCTCCACGCCGCTTGCTTGCATCTTCCTCGCTGCATTGCTGCCAGCCCCTGCTTAAGACCACACTCTGCTCAGAGCTTCCTCAGCATGAAGCACAGTGGAATTCTTTAACATGTAACGGATCTGTTCACTTCATGTGTTTAACAAAGACCAGATCATAAAGTTCTGCTCACCTAGTTTGTCTTGCTTTTCTTCTGTTTTATTTCAGAGTTTAAAAACAAAACCTTCTTAAGCTCTGATTTATATTTCCACAGAGCTCACGTTGTCAAGACAACTGTAATAAATGTTCTTTTCTGGAAAAAACTCTTGTAGACATAAGAAGCTTTCCCAGATATACTCTTCAAGCTGAAATGGTTGTAAATGAAATAGAGAGTGAATTCACTAGCATTTTTCCATACACTGTCAATTTAATTGGCATGCTGGGATTATTCCCCACTCCGTGTTTGCAGTTTATGTTCTTCTTCTTCTTCATTTGAATAGTATGAAGGAAAGACATCCAATATGGTTTTCTTTTTTTTTTTTTTTCTTCTGATGTTTAGTGAGTTAAAAAGGAGCAGGAAGTATTTCTGGTCAAATATTTTAGGTAATAGAAATGCATGTTCTCTGTGTTGCTCTGACATTAATTATCAGTATCTTCATGGGGAGAAAGCGGGGGAGGCTTCATTTCTGGCAGAAATATGTTAGCTGCTAAAGCAACTAAAAAAATTAACAAGATTGTTGTTGGGGTTTGTATTGATTTCTGGATATTTTTCATGTTTTTATATTTAACTTTCTCAGCATGGTATAACATAACGTCTCTAGGGGCAATGTACTGACCCCGATTCAGTTCTGCAAACTTGGAAGCCCCAGAACAGAGAGACATAAGCTGCTGCCATAATTTTAACAACTACATCAACTAGACCTGGGCTTTATTTCATTAAAAGTTATTAGTCATTAGTCTTTAGTGTGTTTAAAGGTTTGTACTCATGTAAGAACCAAAATTGTATCACATGAATTAGGCTACATATCCCAGCATCCATACTGAATAATGTTACCAACTACATCTCAGCTGGCATATGGACAATGAGAAAATTGAGATTGTGAGTATATTAATGAAAACCACAGGAAATAACTCACGTAATATTTTGAATGAAAACTGTTCTATTTCCATCTTGAAATGGATTGGTGTGATTTTTTTTACAGGCTGGTATTGGATAAATTAAATCTGTGGTTGCACGCCATAGATTTGACCATTGCCCAGACACGTAGTTCCGTGAGGAGTCCTAGCCCATGGGGGATAACAGAAGCTGAAGAACACAGTCTGTAGGTAGTATGAAACACTAGAGCAATTCTTTAGAAAGACATTCAAGTGAATAATAAAAGGGATTCTATTTTTATGTAAAACCAAACCAACATGTGCCACATTGCATTCTTGAAAAAAATTGATTTAACTGATTAGCTAGAATTTCTTGAAAACAAAAATGTTTAATGGAAAATTTTCAGCCATTTCTCTTTTGTCAGTCAAGGTAAGGAAAAGGGACCAGAGAAAAAACAGAAGAGAAAAATGGACAGAACTCGGGCTCACAGAAACTATTTGGATGAGTAGTTTCCAAAAATTTTTTGAACACTATTTTTGAGAACAGGTTAAGGTGCATCTGATGAATGCACAAGAGACTTCAGTTCTCCAGTGGGTCATTTTTGTTTGGTTTAGGGTGGGTTGTTTTGTTTTTCCTTCCCCAACTCTTTGTTCAGAAAGGTGTTGAAGAGATTTTAGAAGTAGAATGAGGAACTAAAGGGAGCAACCAGGAACACATGCAATCCCTTCCTCCCACCAGCCCTCTGGAGGATACAGAGTACCGAGAAGCTCATTTTAAAAAACTATCATTAGCCATGACTTTTCAAAAAGGCACAAGTTTTTACAATTATAGCTGTTCTTGTTCTAAATATGTTTCAGTCATCAGAATTTGGGAGATAGAGGCATCTGAAAAGCTGTATAACATAATGGCTGATTAAAGATTCTGCATCCCCGAGAGCATGTGAACACTGCTAAGAGAGAATTTTCTTTCTTTTGTAAAAACACATACCAGTTCTGCATTTATATAAAGTAATCATTTAAGATGGGTAAAAACAGGTTCTTGGCAACAGCAGGGTCTTTGTGGAGGAATATGTTGCTTTCTGTAGAGATCCATCAACATATTCAAATTCCCTTCCAAGAATCTCATTTTCAGAATTAACATATTTTTTTATAGCTCCTTCTCAGATACACTATGTCACTTGCTCTGCACAGTTCCCATTTATAACTGCTATCACATGAGCTTCATTAAGACTCAGAGCAGAGCCTCAGCTGTTATGGCACAGGATCACCTAGATGGGCACAAACTTTCTTTGGTAAGTAGTTTAGGGATTTTTATTATTATTATTGTTTTTAAGATAGTATATTTATGCTAACTATAACCACTCAAAACTGATATAAATGGGGGTCCTGAGTCTCACCAAGGTTTTGCTCCGCCCCAGATCATCTTGGCAGAGAGATGTGGCTGCAATTTCCCAGAAAATTGTCCAACATTTTCAGCCCCAGGAACTCAGAAGCTAGACATCAAACTCAAATGTCTTTCATACTAACAGGCACTCTTATTTGCAGGTAGGAACCTCTTCTTTATTTCAAGTAAATTTTTTACAATCCAGGTGGGGAGGGCCCAGATCAGACTGCTGCGTCTCACTGTGGGCTTCCACCTCCCTCTCTGCACAGTCACTACCCAGAGTCATTTAGGACTCTTATTTGTTAAGCCCTTGGTGTGGTTCCCCTTGAGCCCTCCTGTTCCCTTCGTGAGGCACACAATGATTGCAGCACGTCATGATGGAGCCTTGGCCTTTGACGGTGGCACCTTCACGGTGCCGCTCTCTGACCTGTGCCGCAGGTGTGGAGCAGATGTGTGACTCTTTCTGACCTGGACAGACCTCTGTTGCGTGGTTGCCTGGAACTGGGAGCCCTGCCTTGGGTCACGCACTCGCTGCCCTAAGTCCTGTGCTCCACATGTCCCCAAGAACGTTAGCGATGCTGCCATGGCTGCCTCCAACGCACAGGCGAAGACACTGGCTTTCAACTAGGCACATGAAATACTGCTGTCGATGTAGCTGTGGCAGGCTGGAGCTCGGTGGGGGCTCGCTGCCTGAGTATTTATTTACCCTCCTGGGCAAGTTTTCTAGCTGAGTCGGTCTGCAGCAGCTACGTGGCTAGCAGAGGCTGAACTGAGCTGGGTGAATGCTTGCATTAACCTACAGCGCTACTTAGTGCTTGCAACTGAGCTGTAGGGAATGTAGGACACAGACGACTGGCATGAACACAAGAGTTTTGGATGCTCTTGTGTTATCCTCCTGTAAGGTGTTCTCCAGCAACTTACTCCATACGCTAGCCTTCTGCGTTAAAATTTTGAAGGAGTAACTTTGAATCAAAGTAAAGGGACTAAAGCAATACAACAGACTGGTGGAACAGTGCAACTTTTGATTTACTCTGATGATTCTATGGCTCAGCAAATCTGTATTTCTGTCATGTACGGGGTAAGACTGACAGCTTACATCCCCAACAAAGTGTTGGGAATGTGAATCATACTCAATCTTGCAACCTCAGGCAACGGAATGAACTCCCAAAGCAGTTGTGTTCCAGGAGAGGGGAAGAAAGAAATATATAATTACCTGCTACTATCACCAGTGTTAAGATATATCGTCTCTAACGAAAGAAAAAGCCCAGTGCATCCTAATAAAAAGGAAAGGCATAAGCAAGAGAGAGGTATGAATGGGCAACTTGTAGATGGTGGCAGATGCCATAAATCTTACAGCATGGTAGCAGTACGGTGCTGGGTAGCTATCAAATATATCACGCTACAAATTACAGAATGCAAGCCCTGACCCATGCAGCCATTTGATTAGCGATGCTGAGAAGAAGGGACAAAGCAGCCCTCAGGGCAATTAGGATCTCCAATGAGCTGCAAATTCAGTTGAAATCTTCCTCTTTCCGCAGTTGTGCTCTTATTTCTTCCCAGTTTCTTCAAACTCAGGTAAGCAAAAAGTTCGTGCAAGGTAAGAAAGAACCTTTCTGGTGCCTTTTGTTTCTTCGATATACCACAGAAGGTATATCGCTGCTAGGGATTACAAAGTACTGTTGACACGTGTCACTCTGACACATTACTGTTTTTTTTCCATTAGCCAATGTTTACCCACTGCAAGAGATTAGAATGATAAACAAACACTGTCCAGCTGGGTCTGGAGAATCTCAGCTGCTTCACCAATGTGTATATGTGTCTATACGTATGTACACACACATATATCAACAAGAAGAATGTGAAATGGAAACCGGAGGGGTTAGCATGAAACAAGCTGTACTGCTAGTTTTTTAGCTGACTTCAGAGTGAACTGCCTTCCTTCTTGATTTTCAGTTTTTCTAGAACCTTTGTAATTCACAAGGGTCTCCTTCTTGCTCAATTAATATTTTGTAAGGTGCTTTCGGCTCACATAAATCTGTACCTGTATTCTGTTTGAATTTATCACCATTTTCCCTGTAAGCAGTTTATGTTTGCGTGCTTTCTACACACTGACTTCTCAAAGACTGCAGTGGAAT
>JAVJGJ010000062.1:44967144-44981119 GCA_035590215.1 Microhierax caerulescens
CATGGCTTTGCACAAATACAAATCCCCACGCTGGATACCAGAGACATAAACTGGAACAATACACACACACACACACACACACACACACACACATATATATATATAAAATTAACAAGTCATGCTTTGAGCTCTTACAGTACCTTTCATTTGAGCTCTTACAGTACCTTTCATCTAAAACTCTAAAAGCACAGTAGAAATATTAACCCCTGGAATGCCCTTTGCATGGAGGTAAACATAAAGCCCACAGAGTACATGTGACTTGCTCAAGGTCGCAGAACCGAGGCTGCATGCACCTCTTGGCTTTTTGGCTTCTGCTCTAATAACTAAGCTACAAGACCAAACGGTCCAAAAATAAGCAAATAAATAAATAATCATTTTCACGGCCCGGTAGGACTGGCTGGAAATCAGGTATAGTTCAGAGGACTGTAAAATAACCTCACGCAGGTGTGTAAGTTTGAAATTCACTTTAATTTTGTATGACATTATAACAGTAATGAAATGAGATTGAGCTCAAATGAATAATGAGTTCTAAATTGAGAAATGGTGTGATAATGCTTTCCATGGTTCAATTAGTCAGCCATCTGTAGTACTTTCTAGTAATAGTTACATTGCCTGGTTTAGAAGAGATTTAAACGCCTCTGTCTAGTTTTCAAGTACATGTACACATTATACAAGAGATACTGGGCACCATCAGGAAAATGTAACAGGAAATTGTGTGCATTGACCCACATCCAATGGATCTCAGTCTAATAGAAGCCAGTCTGAATAGTCAAACCATTCAGTGGGAAAAAAAGATCAATAAAAATCTGGATATAACTGAGCCTGCACCATGCATTTCCTTTGTAACCAGCTACTTGAAAATATTATCTGAGATTTAAACTTCTTTTTGCCTTCAGTCTCTGATTCCATCATGGAGCCCCTGTTTGGATGTTGCCTGGTGTACTCCTGCTCTGTGGGGCCAAGTCTAGAACTGCCTTCTGTCACGCTGCAGAAGCACTGAAAAGTACTGACTCCTAACACACAGCTTGTCCTCAGGATGGGACAATTTATCCTCAGTTATCTTGAGTTCATAAGGATCCTGCCCTTCAACTAGAAGGGCTTAACAAGCACAGAACTGGGATATTTTTATTATACTTAGACTGGGACGATAAAAAAAGATGTTTCTGTACTGCAGAAGTATCAGTCTAAGGTGAGAACGAGGTAACACAGGAGTTTTGCAGAAACCAGAGCAAGCTGAAGAAGGGAAAGAAAATCCAATCTGATTGTCCAAAATGGAAATAACTACCTTTAATATATCCTGAAACCTGGTATTAATCCAGAGAAGACTGGTGAGATGATGCCCCATGTTTCAAAACGGCCAATACTGAATTTATTACAGTCTGGAAGGCAGGAATTTTTTCACAAAAGTGAAGGTAAACCATTGAAGAGGGTCGGCTGTATGTTTTAGTTGGTGTTAGAAAGCAGTTAGCGCACCATCTGGGAAAAAAGGTAATGGAAACCCTCTTTTTCAGAAAGAATGTTTAACATAATCTAGCTTATGTTCCATTGATGGTGATAAAAAAACCTGCTTGAGTCTATTATTTTGTGATTCTTGCAATGCACACAGAAGTGTGTTGCATTGACACATCAATCAGGATTTAAATACATTCTAATTAGTTGATAGTGCCTGCCACTGAAAGGGCGCTAACCTGATGCATAAAGAAGGAAGTCTATTAAAACAGTATTTATTTACATTAATGGTAACCTGCCCTTAACAAACTTTGATTGTCCTATTGCTCTGTTGCAGTTAGTAAATAATTTGCTCATGATTACCCGTTTCTAAATAGCTGAATCTACCCACAAACAAAAGAGCAGTCGTTTTGTGAACTTTTCTTTTCAGGCAAGAAAGGTGAGTTTCCTTCTAGGAAAGCAAGTTAGCAGTGAGCCTGTTTTACCTATGGGAGTGTGTATAACCATCCCTGAAATTCTAATCTCATTTTTATTGTTTTAAATTAGAATGAATACCACATTGCCAGAGCTCCTCCAGGACCATACTTTTATTGATGATTCTATATTGTACAATTGTAATATTGCTGTAGGGTTCTCCAGTACTTACAATGTTGTCTTTTTATTTGTGGGTGAGAAACACCTTACCCACCTGTGCACTTCACCTGTCTTGATGCTAACAGACATAGATGCTTGTAGTGCTTCACCAGTTTATAGACCTTCAAAAGTTCTGCATTACCTATTTCTTGATACAAAGAGACAAGACATGAAATGCGACATTGTAGAAATTCAGAAGAAAAAGGAAGTCTTGATTACAAACTTAGTAAATGTTGATAAAGTAATATTTTAAATTCCGCATTTAGCAATAGCTGTTATTAATGAAAAACAGGTCACGTTCAGTTACCATAAAACTTGTAAAAAAATCCCCTATGTAAAAATTAGAAGTATTTTCACTAGTGCAGTTGTCAATAGATTGTAAATATTTGTTTCTCACATACTAAGGTTAGATGAGCAATGATGTATTATCATCAACTTCCTTCTATTAAAGGAGATTCTGGGACAACCTGTTGTGAGATGAGGCAATACAATGCACAAGAGCTTATTGTCAGAGACTTTGAATGGGACTTGACTGAGATGGTGACTAGGTGGAAGGTTTGTGATTAATATGTCTCACATTTCAACACAATTTAGTATTCCGTTGCCTAAAATGTCATGTTAATTAATAATTTAAAATTATCTGCAGGATATCCACCTGTGAACATTTATGAAAATAGACGCTTTATTATGTTTTTCCCCAAAGATTTTGCTACACTGATTACAAATTAGCCTGTGTCTAACTATTATTAGATCTGCACATGGAAATTATTATTAGATATCCACATCTATCTGTCATTGATGAAGCTACAGAGTTGTAGTTGAAGGCAAAACTGCACCCTCTGCATAAGACATAATCAATCCATGCCTCTTCACAAATAACTTACCTAAGTGCTGACCATAGGTTGAATTACAATTAGCTTATGTCAGGAAACAGAAATTAACATCTGCCTACAGATCAGATTAAATTAAAGCCATGAATATGAGTAGATGCAGCATATGAGGCTATTCAGTTAATAAAGCTTCATTCCACCATTATTTTATTGCCCAGAAGCTGCAGCTGAAGGTCATCACTGCAGTTCCATTTTGTTTGTTGCCATTAAATATCCCAACATTCCACTGAATTTAGCTTAGGAAAAAAAAATATTCTAAGCTCTGTTGGAAAATAGTGCCTTTTTAAGGCAGTCATTCACTGTGGCCTTGACTTCAATTAGTTTGAATTCAGCCCGAGGGTATTTTGTTGTATAGCCTGCTGGAAGCTTAGTGCCGCATGTAAGACTGCTGAATTAGCAGAGCTCCGACATTTGACGTGTATCTGTGGCTACTGGTATATATTTGATCCTTAGCAGCATCGTTGACTTGTGAGAGGACCTATTTGGATCTATCAGTGAGAAAACAGAATATCATCTTTAGAATAGTATTTCAGACATTCGTCCTTTATCAGGAATACGAAAAATAACATCAGTTAATCATTGGTCCTTCCAAAACTGTGACCACGTTGGGTATTGTTTTGTCATTATTTTCTAACTGAAAAACATAGTTTCAGATAGGAAAGGGAACCCTAAAGCTATCTTTGTTCTGGAATTAAAGGTCACCTTTATTTTGCACATTAGCAAATAGAACCTCAGTGAGATGTATGAAGTCAGCAAGCAATTAAGGACATGACTCCTACACAACCTCTTCAGCTTACTAGTCACTTAATCATACAAGGTGCTGAGCCTTGTCACCCTGGACCTAAAACACATGCTTAATTTTAAACATGTGACTGGGTTACAGGATTCTGTGAGATTACTTGTGCATAACATTAGACACCTGTTGAAATGCTTTGCTGGATCAAAGCAGGAATGCTCAGTGTTTTGCAGGCTTGCGCATTAACTGGATTTTATCTCTTCCTCCTATTGGAAAAACTCTTGGGTGGATATATGCTTACGTAGTGGGATAAGAAAGAGCGTCTTCTGATTATGTTGAGATTCAGCTTTTCAAACCTTACTCTCTGGGCTGATGTTTGATAATGGAAGTGGTCCTGACTTATTTCTGTTCTAATTTATTTTCAGTTGCAAATGCCTACTTCTCAGCTATTCAGTTCCAGACAAGCGTGAGAGACAAGAAAGTGAAGCAGATCATTGCAAATACTGCTCATCCCGAAATTATGTTGAGGTTACTGTCAAAAATAACCACCGTGTTCCTAAATGTGAATATATCCTGGGGAGAACAAAGTGTAAGTGTCACCATAAGCTGCAATGAAATGGAGTGGTTGCTTGTAAACATATGGTCTCCCCTGTATGGTTTTAGTATGCCTAATGTCTGACTTTTCAGCATTAAGCAGATTTACACCTGGTGAACATTAAATTAGCTGGCGTTCAGAGCTGTTTTGCTCAGTGGCTGGTTTCAGTAAACATCCATCTTCACATTTTTCTTTGTTTCTCACAATTAGCTGACTTTTATGAAAATTTCCATTGGCTTAACTGGAGTAGAGCAGCAGTGTAGTCCTGCTACTATTACTTTGCTCCGCAAGTGATTTTTTTAAATGGCACACCACAGACTTTGATGCACACGAAGGCTGGTGGCTAGTTTCAGGAATGACTGGCAGTGTTTCCATTGCAGGGGCTCTGATTCTGACAGCGGTGGCAAGTGCGAGTGGCCACATGCTGGGCTTCAAAAAGAATTGCCCAATGCAAACAGGTGTCTTTAGATGTATCATATTGTACAATGAAACTTCTTTTTCCTCCCTTCCCTTTTATTAATGTCTTAGAAGGGTCTAGAGTAAAAGACAAAGGGTTCCTAGAAGCAATTAAATAAAGCTACCTGGCCTATGCACTTCCAGTGAGCAAGGTATCAAGTGATGGAATGGAAAAATATTAAAAGATGAGAAATAACCATTTAGTTTTCCAAATGAATGACGTTTTAAAAAATTAGCATTGGTCTTTGCCTGAGGGGTTCTGGAATGCTTTGTTTGCAGCAGGAAAAAATGTCTTCACCAGAAGAGTGGTCAAGCACTGCAACAGGCTGCCCAGGGAGGTGGTAGAATCACTGTCCCTGGAAGTGTTTGAAAAACATGTAGATGTGGCACTTAGGTACATGGTTTAGTGGTGGGCTTGGTAGTGCTGGGTTAATGGTTGAGCTTGATGATCTCAAAGGTCTTTTCCAACCTAAGCGATCCTACAGTTCTATGCTTCCAAAAAACAAAGTTGTGAAGTGCTGCTGAAGGAAGACTTGCCATTGCACTGGTATGTTTGCAGGGTGATGTCCTGATTTGATACAACCCAACAAAATCAACACAAAGCAAAGGTAGAGAATTTTTACCTTGCTTCTGGGGTGGCTCTTTGTGTACCACTTCAGATAATTTATCTCTCTGTTGTCCTTTCACTACCATTCAGTGCAGGCTGAAGGGTTTGCTGCATCCCTCTATGGTTTGGATGGCAGTCAAGGCACACTCAGAAAAAGGGGGACTAATAGTTTAAGAGAGCCATTGTAAAGGTCTTTTTCTTTGATTTGTTTTGCGTACTGTTTTGATGCATTGTTTAACTGCTATTTCTGTATCTCCTTTCTTAACCTACCTGTGTTTTAACAGTGGTTGCTACTATTCTGTCTTCATAATATCCCCTGCCATCTTTCTACTTTCTTCTGTGGCAAAATCCCTGACTCAAAAAAAAAAATCATTAATACAAACAGTAATAAACAGGCTCTGATTCACAGGAGTCAAGAGTGCTTTTAAGTGTGTGGATTGATATTTATTAAATGCACTTACAGACCTCAGAGGATATAATATGACTTAATTAATATTGCTCCTGAAGTCGTCATTTCTGCTGTCACCTTTTTTCAGATGCTAGCCACGTCTTCTTAACATTCTATTAATGCATAAACTATACTCTTTTTCCAACAAGAAGTGATCCTACTGGCAAGGAATATCACATCTAACCAAATACTGTGTGACTCAGGACCTTTGGTAAGAGGAAAATGAGGACAAGGAAGCATGCTTAGGTCTAAGTATTAAAGAACATATAAGGATACCCATGAATTGCCTTATTAAAAAATGACAGTCCAGGGAAAGTACTCTGTTTGCAATACTAATTTGTATTAAGTTTCTATTCATACTGTATGGATTAGCATGAACAAGGGATTTTCTTTAATATTTTATTTAGCTGGATTGAGTACAAGGGTTCCAGTATTCTGGAGATGATTGCTCTGAGTGACTGGGTGACCCAATAAAGCATTCTGCTGAGCTATGTCTTTGTCCTGCCAGCTGGAGGATTTTGCCAGGGTTAAGTGCCAGAATAGATCTCAAGATGAAAGTTTTAACTAATTCAAGGAAATCGTTATGTAACCTCGCTGCCAAGAATAGTGTCCATGTATACTGTTACAGAGATCTGATGAAGTTGAATGTATTCGTATTTGCAAAGTGTTTTGATAAGAAGGTGTTACAGAGTGCGATACATTATCATGCTAAATATGTACTTCAGGCTTTGAACAGGGATTGGGTAAATGCAAAATGAGCCAAACAGGATTTTAAATTAATATGCGCTGAAATCATTTGACTAAATTCTATGAAAAGAGCAAATGCTAAAGATAATTTGTCATATGCAAATATATAGTTATATGCGGCCATGCTACCCTTCTATCCACATTAGTATCGCCTCCTGCAAATGTTTCCTCTTTAGAGTTTTTAAGACAAGAACAGCTGATCCATGCTTACGGGTGTTTTTCATCAGCATGGGATCTTCCTCAGCATCTCGGCAGGCAAACATCTTGCATTACAACAAAGATCTCTCAGAATTATTTCATGATAGCATTTTGTTTCCAGTATCCATCTAATCACTGCAATGGTATTATTTTTCACTCTTCTCCCAGGACAAAGTAGGAATGGTAAGGAACAGTATTAAAGTGAGGCTCAGAGCTGCTTATGCAGGATGTTTTCTTGGACAACAGTCTCCTGGCCCAAGGCACGGACTAGCATGGAGAACGAAGAGGCAATATCACATACGATTGATTGGAGCTAGTAGCACAAGCACTCTATTCCTATTCTTCCCCCCAAATCTAACTATTTACACATCCTGTAAAAGCACCTACCAGCCCGCTGGTCAAGGTCAGACCCATGACAAAACAGCATGAGTTGCACTGAGCAGCAACATGAGGGACCGACTTCAAAGTGATGGCCCACGTGCTAGTGTTAGGGATTGACTCATCCGAAAGCCTTCTGATGTGGCAGCAGGAAGACATTATGAGCCTTGGGCATTCCTGGGACTCTGGGGAAGAACCTCCGTGTTAGTGCAATAACTAAACTGCATTCCCTTCACCTTTCTTGGCGCTGTTCCTGTATAAATTAGCATCTGTTGCCCAAAGCCCCTGAAGCTGAAGAGAGCAGGAGTGTGCCGATGTTAGGCTTGGTGTTGGGGAGCCCTGTGAAGAGCGAGGAGTTGGACTTGATGATCCTTATGGGTCCCTTCCAACTTGTGATCTTCTAAGATTCTATGATTCTGCGATTATATGTAAAGTCTGGTTGATACTGTCTCTCCATCATTTGAGGTCAAGACCAAGTGCCCCAGTGACCCCAGGAATACAGAGCTAGCCCCTTGACTGGTAATCAATTTTAATCATTATTTTATTGCACTTCTGTGTGTAAGTTATTGCTCTGCCACTGCTACTGACATTATGTAAAAGCCAACATGGTGCTGTCGGTCACAAAGAGTAATTATTTATGCTGGTTAAACTATCACATGAGGTAACAACAGTGCGTCCTATAAGGGATTGTTCACGTATCAGCCTGAAGCCTGGCACTGCAGAGAATAAATGCATACCTAATTGTTGGAACTTTGACTTTTTTACCTTGGAAAAGTATTTACCTTTAGAGAACCTTAAGCTGCTTGTTCAACATTTACTCTGTACCTCTAATCAAATGGGAAGTTTTTATAGAAAACCATTAAACAAACAATTTGTAGCAAACAAGTTTATGGTATATTGGTATATAAAGGCTTTTAGCCTTTTTTAATATAATTTTCCTCAAGATAATAACATGCAATTGTTTTCTGTCATTTCCCCAGACACAGTTAGACTAAATGCCTTTTGGCAAAACTGGGGAGTACATGTTTGTTCTCACATTTCATTTTGTAAGAGAAAACCCAACAACCTACACCTCTCTTTCTATAAGGTAGGCATCATTTAAAGAACACATAAATTTTACACTGTTACTCCATTCACACGGTTTTTGTTAAACTGTTATGCCCGATTAATCCCTGGAGCGATATTGTGTCACCAGTGAAGCCAGGCCACTTATTTGCTTGGACTATTTAGTTCTAATAGGGAGATTTATCATTCCAAAGAGTTTCTCTGTCTTCAGTATGTATGTGGACCCTTGGAAATCCTGGCCGTTTTGCTGTTTTTCTTCATATGCTGTATGTTTTTCTTCTTTTCTGATCATGGTTTTCTTTATTGGAATGTGCTGAAGGTTTTCTCTTATAGGTAAAATAAAAAAGCCCACCGTGATTTATACTTGACTCATACAGGTACAGTTCTGCAACTTTATTTAGCTTTGTTGTGCTTATTGCACTTAATTAAATAATTTGTTATTGATTACGAGTAATTTTGCAGGCAAATTATATCTGATTAAATGCAATAGCTCTTTCTTCCTTACTTGTACATTCATTTGCTAAAATCAAGATTGCCCTGTTCGTTGAGCTCATTGCTGAATGGAGGGGTTCTTTTTTTAATTGCAAAGATCCATATTTGATGAATATTTAAAATACTTTTTCTGTGCTACTGTACACAGAATATCCACAAGAGGGAACTGTTTTACATAAAGAGTAGCTGTTTCCTTGCTGCTAAAATACTGCTTTCTGGAACCAAACCCTCCAGATGTACATCGAGCTGGCATGATCGTGTCCCGGACTACGCTAGATGGTAGCAACACAGGAAAAACACGGCTAAACACAGTGTTCGGTATGTTCTGTAAACAAGTAAATTTCGAGCTCTCATGTTGAGGTATTAAATGGAAAACTAATGTGAAAACTTATCTGCCTAAGTTTTGTGTTTGCTTGGAATAGATCTCCCCAGGAAACAGCTGGAAAACCGTGTTTGGGCTGAAGGTGATGTGAAGTGCAGTTGTTGCCTCAGCAAATGTATCATGCAGCATGCTTTTTCAAACTCCACGTTATAAAACCTGTACAAGAAAGCAGGCCTGTCCTTATTCATAAAGGAGTAAGCTCAAATGGTACTTGACTTGAGTGGTACTCATTCAAGTGTCATTTGTATCCCCGTCCACAAAGTGGTGAACAAAATACCAAGTTACCTACTTCATGTATGTTTTGTCTTTAGCAGAGAATTCCTATTAAGCAAACTTTTCCACTCACCAGCTGATATTACCTTTGTAGTTTCAATATAAATATTTGTAAAACTGAGACCTATTTGTGTAAATAGAGGTTTGTTTATACAGATAACAGGAAAGGCGTTTCCCTGGATATATAGTGTGAAATGTACAAGCTAGAACTCCTAATGTGTATATTGTGTATGTGTGTATATATATATGCTGGTTTATGAATAGTTTTTGAGGAGCAGAACTTAAAATCAGCTTTATACAAGTGATCACAAAAAATCTCCTACCCCTGTTCAAACCTGTGTGTAAATGTTGTGTAAACACATTAAAATCAAATTATGTTGGCAGTACAGACTATAACGTGGTGCACTTGGTTTGCTTTAATCTGCATTTTTCTTTTGGGCCATTCTTTGTATTTGAAGGTATAGTATATGGGGATGCTATTTTAGAAGTGCCTAATGGTCCTTTTTGTATCTGGAGTGCTCATGAAACCAGTGTCTGCAGCACTCTGCTGCATCGGTACCTGGGGTCAAATAAATACTTTTAAACTCATACCTTCTGGATGTATAAAGTGAGAAGACAGATTTTCAGACTGCGGCCTTTCTGCCAAGTCTTCTGGTGCTTCTCAAGTACCAGCAAGAGAAGACATGCCATATCTGTGGCTTCAGAGACCCAGGCTTCGTTACCTACCAGACCAGAATACAGAAGAAATTCCACTGTGCAAAACCCTCCCCTGGGACATGTTGTGCTAGTGCTGTTCGTTGCCCGGGTCTTTCCAGGTGCACTGGGCTCATGGTTTCCATCAGCTGTAAGAGCATCAGTAAGTACCCAGCACTTCTGAAGATCAGGCATCGAGTGGCTGTGTTGCGATGCTCCCACTCTTGTTCCACTCCCGTGTTTGCTGATGGATTAAAGGGCCCATAGGTGTGTGCGCAGCTGTGGAAAGGGTGCTCCTTGAACACCAAGGCAGGCATGCAGAACAAATGACCATGGGGAACAGGTTTTGAGCCCAGGTCCCAAAGTGCGTGATCCTGTCACACCACCACTTTGTGGCCCAGGTGGCTTTCTAGTGGTGGGTAAGGCTGGTAATGAGAGATGGGGCAGGTGGCAGCACTGTGGCAGCACAGGCTGGGCTGTGACATGCAGTTCCTTTTCAACCTGATGTGTTTTCTGCATCTAGAAATTAATTCCCTCTTACAACAGCCTCCTGGGAAGGGGCTGCTTCAGGAGCACTGTGTAACTGACTATCCGTTTTCCTGCAGGATACGGTCACGTAATATTTTGTCACTTGTGTATACACATCCATATTATTGCTTAGTGCTCTCCCTATTTCAGAGGCCTCTCTGAATCCCTTCTATCTCCAAGGAACAGACTGGAGGAACAGACTGGAGCAAGGCATCGTGACAACCTCGCAAAGTCAGACAAATGGCAGTGTCACTGCACAAAAAAGTGGAGGTGAGAGGGTTAGAGAGCCCCATAAAAAGCTTTGAGGCCTCATAAAAATCTCATTACCGTCACTCGAGCAGAAAACACAAACAAACCAACCCATGGCAGATGCAGCAAGAGGAACTAGTACTAGTGGAGGTTAAGAGACTACTATTCCATCATGGTGGCCCTGCCCTCATGTAGCGTGGCTCGATCAGATGGGGAAATGTCACATGGCACACATAGGCTGTTGTATTTTACCCTTGGAAAGATGTCAAGAGGAACTGCATAATACTTTGCGCAGGCACCCGAGGCAGCAGACCGTGCGGCCAAACGAAGCTTTTGATTTATAGAGATAAATAAATATGTAAGTGCGGATTCTTCTGCTTTTCAGTGAGAATCTGTGTGTGTGTGTGTGAGCAGGAGACAACTCCCGGGGTTTCCTGGCTGGGTCGCCCTCGGCGTGTCCGGTGAAATCGCCACGTCTGTTCCGAGGGGTTAATTTCAGGAAGGTTCCCGGGCTGCGCAGCAAGTGGCGGTGCCGTTGCGGTGTTTCCCCGCTGTCACTGACCGGCGCCGCGGGCGGCCGGAGCGGGCACCCCCGGCGGGGGCACCCCGGGCAGGGCACCTGCTGCTGCAGCTCAGCCCCCCCGGGCCCTCCCCCGGGCCCTCGGCCCTTGCTCAACCCCTGCCCCGCTGGAGGGGATCCCAGAATAACCTCGGGGCCGGGGCAGCGCGGCTGGGGGGCACGGCAGGGCTGAGGGCTGCCTGCAGGGGACCAGGAGCCCCCTTGGGCAGCCTGACCCCCCCTCCCTGCCCGCCTCGCCCCGCTCTGACTATGCCCCTGGGGGCTGCAGGGGACAGGAGGAGTCTTGGGGGGGACCACCCAGCCACACCACAGTCACCGTCATCGCCAGGCACGGGAAGCTCTGCGGGGGCTTGAGGATGCTGATGGGGTGGGGGGGACTAGAGCCGGTGGTCCCAGCTGAGTTCCCCCACCCAGACTGGGGGTCCCTAGTAGCCAGGTGGCTCCTGGCCGAGTTACCCCCGTGTGCCAGCGGCGCGGGGGCGAGTGTGGGCCACCTCCCCGGCAAGCATCGCACTGTCGCTAAATACGGCCACGCACCATCTGGGGCTGCTCACAGCTCATTTGCAGCGCGGCCCCCCCAGGAGGGAGGGCGAGAGCCAAGGCGGGGGTGAGTGCAAGACCCCCAGCACCCACCCCGGCAGCAGCGAGGAGCAGGGAGCTTGCACCCACCTCCCATCACAGCCAGGCTATGGGGGGCTCAGGCACGACCCTGCCCTGGGGAGTCCCCTACCTGTCCCTGCCTCAGTTTCCCCTTCCCAGGGGAACCAGGCTGAGCCATGGTTCAGCGCCTGTCAGAGCCCTGGGTTGGCAGTGCTTGGTGGTGTGGCAGGGCCCCGACAGCCAGCCCCGTGTGGTGGCAGTAGGTGACAATGCTGATGTCCCCTCCCTGCATTTACAGCTCCCCTTTTTTGGGGTGTGCCTGCAGGGGAAGGCCTGCTGTGGGTTCCCCTCACTGGGGGCTTGCGCTGGTGGGGAGCTCAGCTGTGTCAGCCCCTTGCCAGGCTGCAGCATGGTGTCCCTGTGTCCTGCAGTGTTGTCCCCAAGCCTGTCCAGCCCCACCCTCCAAAAGACCCTTGTCCCCATGGACCTTCTTGGGTCTCCACCGGACCCACAGCCCCTTGACCCCCATCTCTGGCAAGAGCATCCACCTGCCCTGGCCCTCCTGGGTGCCACCCATGGGTGCCAGGCCTTGTCCAGGGCTTTGTCCTGCACCTCTGCCCAGGACCCCAGCTCCACCCTGGGCACGGCGTGTCCCCAAGGCTGGGGGAGGACCACCTGGGGGTGTTTGCTCCCGTCACATTGAGAGATGAGCTGGACCCATCCCATTCCCATCCCCGATGGTGTTCCCAGCCCGGCTCACCCCTGGATCCAGAGGGAGCAGCCCCCCAGCGATGCCATGCCGGCCGCAGGGCTCGGGCCTCTGCCACTCTCAGCCATGGTGCTTCTTAATCGATGGTGGAGATCGATCTAAAAATAGCAGCGGCAGGAGAGCGCAGCGCCCCAGCCGAACTGGGGGTGGAGGGAGGGAGGGATGGAGGGATGAAAGATGGACGGACCAGAGCATCCCTCCCCAGGATGTCGGGGTGGGAGCTGTGTCGACACCTGCACCCCCTGCCTGGTCTGGAGCAGGAAGGGGAGCACAGCTCAGGGTGCTCAGCTCCACCTGGGTGACCTTGAGCAGGTGGCACCAGTGTCCCCCACCCCATCCCGGTGGTGGGTGGTGGCACCATGGGCCACAACCTGGCCCCACACCTGGGGGCGGCTTCCCCCAGTCCCTCACAAGGAGCTGGGGGGCCGCATTCAGCCCCGGGGGGAGCCCAGTGCAGCCCAGCCCCATCGCTGGGTGGGGTGGGGGGCGGCTGAACCCCAGGCTCACAGTGCAGGTGGTCGGTGGGTCCCTGGCAGGGCCAGGGCGATTCCCGGCGATTCCCAGCCCCCTGTAATCTCCGTTTAAAATCCAGATCGCAGGTTTCTATGGCAACGGGGCCGACACGGAGAAGATGCGCTGGGGGGGCCGGGGCTGGGGGAGGTGGGGAGGGGGCTCCCTTCCGCCCGCCCAGCTGCTCGCCTGCCTCATTAGCATCTCATTAGGCATCCCGCCTTGTTAGGGAATCCTCGCTGGGAAATTCTTTTTTTTTATTATTTTATTTTTTTAGCAACTCAGTTAGTGGGTCAGCAGGGAAAGGGGGCGAAGGAGCGCCCGTGGGACACGATGTCACTGCTGTCACCACTGCCAGCCCTGCCACTGGACACGGCTACTGAACCCTCCAAATGGGCCACCAAACCCCCCTGATGGCACCGAGAGGGGGAACGTGGGGTGGGAGCAGTGCAGGATGCTCGAGGTGACCTTGGGCAAGGACACAGTGCCCACAGAGGAAGGGCAGGTCCCCGGCGGTGTTGCCGTCCGATGTCCCCGCGCGCTTCCTGGGGCTGGGGTATAATTAGCTCCCGGCTGTCGTTAGGGCTGGCCAGGAGATGTTGATTTAAAAGACACGTGTGTCCAGCCACGGGAGCCGCTGGGCTCTGGGCCCCAGCCAGCATCCTCCGTCCCCATGGGGCTGCCACTGCCCCAGAGA